>NPHW01003578.1:0-22243 GCA_002240705.1 Elaphomyces granulatus
TACCCGATAGTTGAACTAGATTGATAATGATTAGGCCGCTAATATTAGGACACCATAAGTTAGACTGGGGTACTCCGCTACTGAAAGCTCTAATCAGCCGGCACGAGGTTTTTCCGGCGGCCCGAAGCCTTGGCACTACCTAGGTAGATTAAATGACCAACATAATGCAATCTTACTAATAAGTGCGAGGGGTATAGTATTTGATACAATACCTATTTGAAATGTTTGAATCAAGCGATACAAATATTACAACTAGAATGTGAGTACTACCTGTGGAATTATTGACGTCGAAAATGATCGCCATTATGTTCAATCTGGGGGGAGGTAAGTACTATGTTTGGCATATTTTTGATTTCCACACATCAATAATCAAGTCAAAGTCAAACATTATCAGTGGCGGCCTTGCTGTTGGCCCCTATTTGAGTATTATAATTTGCGGGCAACCAAGGTAGCACAACCGATTTCCCAGCTGCTAATCTTTTCGCAGGATCTTGATCTCGTCCGAGATAGCCAGATCGATGAAATTGTCCACAGTGTGATTATGACGGGAAAATAAGATCCGATCAGTCAAAGTCAGTTGGGAAAGCCTGAGGATCTCTCCTCTATCGGCAAGTTTCGACGGGTGTGTTGTGTTTCCGAAGAAGGTCCATTTCTCATTATGATGAGAAGGTTGAGGTCCCTAACGCAGTCCCCCTCCAGCAAGTTCTTATCGAAGACCGGTTCAATATGAAACAGTCGTTTAGATTTCATCATGCCAAGATGACTGAGAGAAAAACTCCGTTTGTGCCTTTTATTCTTGCACGAACTCCAAAAGATGACGCCCCTCCAATATATATTCCATTAATCCCACGAATGGTGGACGCCCTGATACGCCAGGCTCTGTACTCGTTAAATATTCACATTCGATCTTCTGATTCCCCGTCCATCTCGCTCGGGTATTTCATTCGCTATCTTCGGCTTACGGAGCCAGGGCAGAGAGCAAAGATTATGTCCGCGTTTTCGGTGGACAGCTGCAGCGACGGCTGGACAAGTGGGTTCCTAAACAGATAGCGTGGATTTCCCCATCCTCAAATGAGCTCCCTGTTGGAAAGAACTCACGTAACTAGAGGATAAGCAAGGGGGCATACGATTGTCACCATCACAGGAAGAGTGGATGACGTTTGTTGGGACGGTAAACAGGGGGTCGCACCTTCCGGCCTTACGAATTCATTGCGATGCCGCCCCACTTCGAACCATAGAACTGGGAGGTTGCTGGGTGCTGGTTGCTTGACTTTCTTCAATTCTCAAACTACCTTCTCAGGGCGATCAATGAAGCCTTCTCAACAGATGTCCATATACTGCCCCAAGCTAACCAACCGTCCGGCAAGCCCGATATCCTGAGAATTCTCTCTTGACAATATTGATCAATCGAGTTGGATCAGAGTGTCCTAATGCCTCGGTTTCGATTTCGTGAAAACTTGGGGGGGCATTGCGGAAGCACTCGAAGCGTTGCACTTCGCCGGCGTTGTGGCACTGCGCTCCTACTACTAGGGCCAACCAGACCAACAAAAGACCTCGATTTCCCTATAAGCGAAGCCGCTCATATTTCTAATTTGAATGAGCTCAACGTGACTTAAACAGCCGGGATGATCTCGAATGAATTTGTATATCGCCGAATCCAGGTCGGATAAAGTCTATATTAATATCAATATCTCCGAACTGTAGGCAGTGAAACGCAATAGACTGGGGGTTAGTTTTAATGGAACCAGTCTATCGCGTTTTACTGCCTACAGTTTAGAGACATCGATATTAATATAGACTTTATCCAACCTGGATTCGGCGACATACTTAACATTACGAATTCTTTCGAAATCATCCCGACTGTTTATAGTCACGTTGAGCTCATTCAAATCAGAAATACAACGCACAGAGGAGCGGGAATCTCGCGGATTTCTTAAGCCCCGTATTACACATCCTAAGTACAAGGTGAAGTCATTGTTGGAACAGTTAATGTCCAGCAAAAGTGGACCAGGCCTTATCTCTCCCTCAAATAATCTACAGATCAATATATATATAATATATATACCATGAATGCTTTTTGCATTAGCTCTAGTAAGTCACATAATGACATTATAATAGGCTGGAGCTGGAAAGTGCCACAGTTGAGCCCAATGAATTATTTGTACAAGAAATAAGTTTCTCGCATGATCCTGGAGGAATGTCGAAAAGGCACTCTTGTATGCCCGACAAAACCAAATAAGGTATGTCCAATTAAAAGAAAAGGTAGAGGCACATTGTCCAATGTCGGTGTCAACCGGTTCATCGATATGGCCACAGCAGAACTCCTCATCGTTATTTCACATTAATGGAAGAAGAAAAAAGAAAAAGAAACTCGCTAGGACTAGGTGGCGACAGGGCGCGTTCGAGGAAAAATGTTCCAGAATACAATTATTGAAATGTAAATAGCATGGTGAATCAATAAAACCATTATTCATGAGATGGTCTTCCATGTGTCACAGTCGAGGCGCCACATAACTTTTGTAAACAGAAGCCAGGTTTGAAAGCTAGTAACAAACTCACGATGGCTATGAATTGAGTAAACGCCTGAAAAATGCATAGACGACGCTTAGCCTAGTTGGCATTCAAAACTCCAAGGTAAAGGAGAAACTCCACGGATAGGGATGACTTATGAACCCATTCCATTATGCATCATGTTCTGCTGTTGTTGCTGCAATTCCTGCGCCTGGGCGGCAACCTGAGCACGCCGGGCGGCTTCTCCCCGCATTACTTCCTGGATCCAGGCTCTCGCGTTCCTCTCTAAAACATTATTGTAATGCTGTGCCATCTGTGGCGGATATTGAGTCGGATGCCCATACTGATGTTCAAATCGTGAAGCCATTTCTTGACGCAAACGAAGCAACCTCTGCTGGTAAAGTTGCTGATATCTCTGAGTCTGAGGAACTTGGGGAGGATGGCCACCATTTGCTTGTGCAGCAGCCAATATCTGTTGTTGCTGTTGTTGCTGCTGTTGCTGTTGCTGTTGCTGTTGCTGTTGCTGCTGATGCTGCCTTTGGGGAGTCATCTGTGGGTTGCCTTGGCCATGCATTTGCATCTGTGCAAGGTGAGCCCGAATTAATTGTTGCTGTTGCTGTTGCTGGTGCTGTTGCTGCTGGTGCTGCTGCTGCTGCTGTTGCTGTTGCTGTTGTTGCTGCTGTTGCTGTTGCTGCTGGTGCTGCTGTTGCTGTTGTTGCTGCTGTTGCTGTTGCTGCTGCTGCTGCTGCTGCTGTTGCTGTTGCTGTTGCTGTTGCTGTTGCTGGTGCTGGTGCTGTTGCTGTTGCTGGTGCTGTTGCTGTTGCTGTTGCCGTTGCTGTTGAAGCTGCTGCTGGTGCTGTTGGTGCTGTTGGTGCTGTTGGTGAGCAAGTTGGCTTTGTTGGGTCTGTTGTTGTTGTTGTTGTTGTTGCTGTTGTTGCTGTTGTTGTTGTTGTTGCGCGATATGCTGCTGGTGAGATTGCATACTCTGCTGGGCCTGAGCAGCAGCTTGATATTGAGCGATCTGATGAGGGGTGAAAGCATGTCCTTGTTGTTGCATCTGCCTTTGTATCAGTAGTTGTTGTTGTTGTTGTTGCTGAGGCGTAAGCCCTATTGGGGCTCCTATCTGAGGCGTCGTCATCATAGCATGACTGATCACCGGCGTCTGGGCCATGGATGAGCTGTTCGGACTAGCTCGGCTCATACGCTGAGGTGTAACATTACGCATAGGGGTAGCATGAGAAACAGCTGGCGTGCTTTGGGGTATCTGGGGAGTCCCGTTTCTGCTTTGACTTTGTTGGCTTCTAGATGGAGCCATCGGGTGGCCCATAACAGTGGGATGAGCGTGTTGTAAAGCAGACGGAGGCCGCTGTGGGCTACCAGCTCCCTGCGCAGAGGTAGTCAAACTCATTGGAATACTGGCCTGGGTAACGATACTGGCTCCCACCATAGGAGAAGAGGTAGTATGAGGAGTCTGAGTGCGAACAATTGGCGAAGACTGTGGGCCTTGAGAGGCCTGAGCAATTCCATTCACCTGCCCCATGGCATGTCGATTTTGCTGCTGAGCCGCAAGCTGTGCCTGTTGCTGAGCAAGTTGCTGCCGCCGAGCCTCTTCCTTAGCATGGTCCTCAGCTTGCCGCTGTTCAAGAGCACGGCGCCGCTCTCTTTCTTGCTCTTGTTGCTGCTGTCTCTTAGCCTGCTCCTGCTGCAACTTCCGCTCCTGCTCTCGTTTAGCCTTTTCCTCGAGTTGAATACGAATGTTCTCAATCGTTTTGAACCTGGAGAATCGAGGTTCAAATGGGACGGCGCCTCCTGCATCATCGACGGCGGATTTCGCGGCGCTCGCTGCCCCCGAAGTGGTCGGTTGTAGCCTTTCATCCATAATAAGCATGAATCTCTCTTCCTCAGCTGCCAAGGCCTCATCAGCTGCCAGCTCCGCCACAGTTCGTTTCCTTGTCTTCGGAGATGGAGGCCTATTCCGATGAAGTGGACTCTCCAAGAATTTAAGCAAGTCCTGGGCAGCCTCAAGACTATCCACTGGGTCCAGGTATAGAGGAGGGGCCACGGCTCTTACAAACTTGGACTCGCATTCTGGAAGGTCCTGGGGCTCAACTATCATCACTTGTCGTTTAGCAGGAGGTCCACGGTCAAATGATGTCGAAACAGTAGGCAACAGAGGAACAACAGCAGAAGACGGCGTTCGTGAGCTTCCGTGGGAGCCAGATTGCCTTTTACTCGAGGCTTTGGAATCGGGTGTTGTAACTAGATGCGTTAACAATGCTTGGAGAGATCGCGGCGTTGGATGAAGAACAGTGGTGAAAACTTTAGGTTTAGGTGTCGACTTTTTTCCCGCCGTAGTTTCAGCAGACTTGGATACTCGATTGTTATCCTGTAATCCATTTGGACCGTGGGGCTCTGTAGATGCAATTGCCAGGCTTCCATTTGATAATTCTGTGGCTTTATCCTTCTCTGATTTCGTTTGATTCTGTTTCGGATATGGCACATATGCCGACGGGGTCACATGCTGATTATAATTATGGATGGAAAAGGGTGTGTTCTTTTCATCACTTGCTGATCTCGAAGACTTGCTTATTTGAGCCGAAACTGACTTATGATCCACCACTTTGACAATAAGGCAACCTAAAAAATAAGAGTGAGCCAAGTCACTTTGGTAACAAAACTACCTCTGTTCACCTTCATAGAATTGTACGCCAGCGCGGAGAAGCTCTTCCAGCATGTCATGAGGAATGGTTCCAGAGCGGATATGTTCAATGATAACTTTCATCTCCGAATTGTAAGGGAAACTTCCATCCTGCTGGTCGAAGCGAAAATGGGTGGGATGCAGATGCAGTACAAGAGAGGGAGGGTTTTTGGTATATTTATTCAGGATATAGGACGTTGTTTTAACTACAATGTAGAGTCAGTCAATGCAATAGTCATCAGAATCAAAGTACGTAAGCAGACCATATGGTTCCGGGTATCTTTTAGCCACTCGACGATCGGCTTCTGCTCCTGCGACTCTCACGGATGGTCTATGTGATCGTGACAGGGCCTTATTAGGATCCTTTCTCGGCATATTAGGGCGGCTCGCGTTCGCCGAGCCACTCGCAGATTTCGCGGGGGATTGGCGAGTGGAAGGAGACCAATTTAAGGTAGGGGATGCGATTCCGACACCAGTTTGTTGGAATGCATAGGATGGACGCTTCATCTTCAATCAGCGCGAAAGGGTCAAGACTGACGTTATGCGTTGCCTGCCACCCGCGGAAGTTCGCCGCTAGTTACCAAGAAAGGAAGGCGTGGCGCCCGAGAAGAGTCCGCCTTTCCTATGAATATGTACTCTTTTCCTATGTATGTACACTATAATATATAGGTATGTAGTATAGAGTACTGTACGATGTCGTCGTGTATATCGATGTCGTCCACTCAGTCATAGTATGACTCGAATAATGTAGTTAATCCCAAGAATGTTTGATTCTTCATTTCTTTATGATGGAGTCAATACACCGCCTAGCAAAATGGTCGTGGCAATTTTTCCTTTCCGGCAGGCGGTAGTTTGGGTTATATCGGGGGCTTTGTCACAGATGTCACAGATCTTCTTTGATTCATCCTGAATCCCAATTCGTTCTAATAAAATAAATTTAGGTCACAGTACAAAATCCAAAGGTATAATACCTATATATATGAGCTATGTAAAAACAAATGTCCAGAGTGTACAGGAGAAAATAATTAAAATGGTCAGTGGTCACCAATAGCAAATAAAAGACATAGTTCTCTACAGAGGGCGCCGCAGTTACAACGCACAGTTCATTTTCATCAGTCCGTTAATCATGACCCGAGACTCGGCGTCTCCAGTCCTCTTCTGTCCGTAAACCGTCCACAATATCGATTCCTTTTCCAATTCCCGTAACTCCTTCCTTCTGCCACCACTTCTCTCCTTTGTCTGCTAGAGCAGATTCATCCTCGCTATCGATAAGTCCACCACGATCATCACCCACCACGATTACTACCTGTCTAACCCACCCGGACATCTGACGAACTAATTCTCCCTCTTCTCCAGTTAGTGACTCCTGGATGTAGACAAAATCTGGAGATAGATGCCGCAGGATGTGAATATGGCCGGTGGGAGTGTTGAACGGCATGATCATGGTCTCCTTGTCAACGAGAGACTGAGCCTGACGATAGAGGGTCTTAAATAGGGGAGATGCTGTCACAATGTCATCAGCAGGCCGAGGCTCAACCGTGGCCATGTCTGTTCCAGGAAACTCGCTGGAGCCTGCCACTTCTTCGGGGCCAATATTCGAAAAAGACGACTCGATTGACGGTGTGGGTCGGGAAGAAGAACGTGCGCTAGAACGGGTGCTAGCAGAATGTTTGAAGTCTGGCGCATATATCAGGACGAATACTTTCGTCGTAGTGAGATCAACATGGCCTTGCAGGTGGGAGAGGATAGACTACAGAAGCAAGTTGTCAGCTAAGTCCAAAGCATACCGAGGCTTGGGTTCGTACAGCATGTTCAATCATGTCCACTGATTCTTCATACGACGATACAGAAGACAAAACAATAGCCACGGTCTTCCTCTTCTTTTCTTGAGACATTTGGGCACTACTGGTTGCTTGTGTAACGTTTGGTCCACCGGTTTGGGATGCATTCCTCGCCCTAGAATCTACTTCCTCAGACCATCGTGAATGATCTTCAAAGTCGCCTCTTCCTTCTTCCCTGATAGAAGCCAAACCACCGCCAAATACAGCTGCCACGCCAGCAGCCACCTTTCGACTAGCTCCATCCAAGATCTGCTGAGGGCTGGGGGTGCGGCGCAATGCCTCCTGCATACGCGTTATTACACTTCCATCGTCCTGGCGTGCCTCCTCGTGAGTGTCTGCTGTGGTTGTTCTCGTATATTCAGCGCTGGTCGCGTCAGGTGGGATATCTCCAGGGGCAGGAGGGGACTCTGGCCCTTCAGGGTTGTCTCTATAATCATCTTCATCATCATCTCGCTCGCTCCATATCCACGTGGCGACGCCAATTGCCGCAATACCGACAGTCATGGCCAGAGGCACCCAATAACCAAGTAGTGATCGCTTTCCAGTTGCGCTGAAGCCTGCCCCCCCCCGATGGCGGCTCTCTTGGGAGTAGGAGAAGGACATTGCGTGACTCAAGGTTCAATTTTGTGCGATTCCAGGCGCATAAAAACTAGCCAAACACATTGCCTCTCACCTAAAATATCTAAAATAACAAAGGTATCAAGGAGGACTTCACCGCAGAGGGACAGCAGGCTCATGTAGCTCAGCGCTCCTAGCCGCGTTTGAACCATACTATACCTTTCCTAGAGCTCTGTAGAGGAAAATTCGCTGAGTCAGCGATCGCTATCACCACGTGAGCCGGAAATAATGTCGGAAAATACTGTGAGTGGTGGGGAACGTGCCTTTTGCGCCGTATTATTACTTGATGGGACATTCATTCATCACCACAATCTCAGAGCCTTTGGTGACTCCCACATACTACACCAAGATGCCACACTTCAACCTTCCTGTTCCTTCAGCGGGATTTCAAGCTCTTATTCTTTGTGGCCCTGGAGTCTCTCTAAACACATTTACTTCGAATCCTGAGGAGTATCCAAAAGCTCTTGTACCTATTGCCAATCGTCCCATGGTATGGTACCCACTTGACTGGTGCTATCGATTGGGTATTACGAGTAAGTACATATAGCTACAGAATTTATTTGTGTATATATATATGTCTGCATGTATATGAATATGTTAAATATATATATTATGAATATATTTCTTTTGCAGACACGTAAACTGCCAATCCCCATTCAGAGGAATATAGTCTCGTATGTCACATCCTATATCATCGTTTATTCAAACTGTTTCTCTTTTCCTTTTCCTCTTTTGTCTTTTATTGGCTTTTCCATTAAGGAATATTTAACATTAACGAAAGAATCTCAGATATCGCATTGGTTACTCCGCCAGCAAGCCATGCCCCCTTAGAGGCTGCACTTTCCCAGAACCCTCATCTCACATCACTCCCAGCGCCATCACCGTCCATTCTCGCCCCAGCCGGCCTGACTCTCACAACAGGAACCGCTGAACTGCTTCGCCTCCCCGAGGTCCAGTCACACATCAAATCGGATTTTCTTTTACTTCCTTGTGATCTGATATGTGACATCCCTGGCGAATCCCTGCTGGAAGCCTGGATGATCACCCAGGCCGCTCTTGGTGGATCTCCAGAAAATGATCCCCAATCTTCGGCAGGCCCTAAAGTGGCCGGAATGGGTGGGGGAAACAATGGAAGACGAGGTGCTTTGAGCGTGTGGTATCAGACCCGTAGCAAGGAAGAAAGTGTAAAGGGTGAAGTAGCAGATTTTGTTGCTACTGTGCCGTTAGAACCTAACGAGGCGTCTGTTGTATGCCCTCCACTTGATAGCTCGGGCTCAATAAGATTTAATCTTTCAAAACTCGTCTCCACCATTCCAATGGATACGTTAAGGGAAAGGATGGAGGAACAAAAGGGCTTTTTAATGAGGCATTCGCTCGTTAAAAAACATCCACGAATCAAAATGCTAACTAGTTACAGAGATTCGCATATTTACCTTTTTCCATATTGGGTCAAACAGATGGCGCTGCAGAATGAGAAATTTCAAAGTATTAGCGAAGATTTGATTGGCTGGTGGGCTAAGGCAGGGTGGCAAACAGGCCTTGGGGATAAATTAGGCCTAAGGAATATCTTGGAGCCAAACGACGACAAAAGTGGGGAGAATGGTAGCCATGATGGTGAAGCAATCGAGAATGAAATCAATCTTCAAGTTATGAGCACAACCAAGTCCAGTGGTGCAGATTCCTTTGGTCATTCTCACTTCTCTGAAAGAGTTGGACGTCGCTTCGCATCAAGAGTCAATTCCTCGAATCTAGAAGCAGAACCCGAAGGTACAGAACAGGGAAAGCTTTCAATTCCGCCAATCCTCGCTTACGTCCAACCTTCTCAACCTTCTGCGCCTCTTGTACGGCGTGTGGATAGCTCTGCTCTCCTTTTACTTGTTTCCCTTCGGCTCGCTAAGCAAGAGTCGGTCGAAGAAGTTGGACGCTCGGCGGCATCGCCTTTTGCACACACACAAAAAATTGCCTATCCGGCCGGTGTAGCCCAACGATGTACTGTTACCAAAGCCGATTGTCTATTGGCTGACAACGTTACCATTGAGGAGAAGTGTGTGATTAAAGAGTCGGTTATTGGGACCAACTGCCATATTGGCAGCGGAGCCCGTTTGACGCGCTGTTTGCTGATGGATGGCGCGGTGATTGGCGAACGATGCCAGCTAACTGGATGTATACTCGGAAGGCGGAGTAAGATTGGCCGTGAGTCTGTACTCAAGGACTGCGAGGTGCAGGATGGAAACATCGTCCCTGAAGAAACTGACGCGAAGAATGAGAGGTTTATGGTCTTCGATGATTTGGAGGAGGATGATGAAATGAGGGTGAGTGGCGATTTTGGCGACGGGGAAAGTGGCCTTGGGTCTTGATTGCAGAAACCTTGTTATGTTCATATACCTCAGTCGCTCCTGCGCCAGAGAATGAGATCCCTGTGCTGAATACACGCATCAGTAATAATAACATAGAAATCAGATGAAGAAAATGGTGTTTTAGTGTCAAGATAATAGCACAGGTTGCATGTCCATAACTTTTTAATACTCCTTCTCTTAACCGCACCCTGCACAGAGACATGAAGATCGCTCGTCAGGTAACATGAAACGAACTCACAGCTCTTTAATAAGCACAACTTGATGTGAACCTGAAGTAGCGAGCTACACAATTACATATCATGTACGAAGCTTTTATATTATATTCTCTGATATACTGATGGTGTTTACAGATGATTACCAGATTCTCGGTTTTATTATTATTATTATTATTATAAGTAGTTTAACTGCTACCAGAGCTAGCTAACATCTAATTTGGGAAAAACATCCCGAGGGTCTACAGTACCCTCGACGACCTGACGGCCGACATTATTATTATTAGAGAGCAGATCAGGCAGATCGCTACGAGAAGTAAGTCGACGAGGCGGATGATCCTTCCAGTCGAAGTTCGAAAGATCCATAAAGGCCAAGTGGAAGGACGGATCCAAGGAATCGCGAGCAACTATCGCTTCGAACTCCATGGTAAAGAAATTGGGTTCTTCATATTCATCGTCGGGAGTAGGTTCGACAGGAGAGATGAGGGTAGGGTATAGACAGCGGTCGAGTTGTTCGAAATGTCGATGGAAATTATGAGACATGACTTTGAAACCACTAGTTAGTCCTTGTGAAAGAGGTTGAGTTTGATACTGACAAGTAAACTGTCATGAATTAATTAATTGATTGTCGAGGATGAAAAACGGAGATCAAGAGCTTTTTTATATGGAAGATTCCACACGCATTGTGTCGCCACCCCTCAATCCTCCTATTGTGTTTCTGTGAAGCCAAAAGAACTGCATATGGCAATGCCAATGCCTAGGTATAAAGGACTCGAGTTCGAGTCAGCCCAACAAAATATACTACCCAGTCATCTACTTTTTGTCCTCGACAAACGTGACCCACCTCGACGGTAGGGAGTGAACAATGGATTCCCCTATTTAGACAACATTGAAGAAAGGAACAAAGGCTTTTAAAATTGTCCGGGTCCCGACCGAGTCCTCTGATAAAGAACGAACTCGATCGATCCATATCAATTATAGAGTATCTATGTAGCTGTAAATTATAACAATGTGTCTAACTTGTACCTCGATCATAGAAAAACTTGCGGATTGTATGTGTAATTATAAGCACACAGAAAACGTAGCGCGGATACTAACGTTCTAGTGCAGACGCTTATTGGTCCATTTCAGCAGTTAAGCGCTAAATGTGCTAGTCGTGTGGTGGCGCGACGGTGCCAGTCTGACATCGCAGTCGAAGCGTTATCCCCATACCTTCAGCACAGACCACCTCANNGTATCTTTGAGACACTGCGATGACAGAGTTCCTGTATGGTGCCGTTCACCTGCAGGATACCTGCGACGTTTTGCAGTCCAATAGAATAAGGCAAGGCTTTTAATAATAATCCGATGATAGTAATACCGTTCCAGTCCAGTACAGTCCAATGGAAAAGAGTAAATGATGAGCTATTCCTAATGTAAAGGGCAAAGCCCGCTCTATTTCTAATAACTAGCTAGAGCTTACACCGTCTTGGCTGTACATACACCAAAAAATCCGGAGCAAAACCGCTCTCTTTGGCCCTTTAAAGATCCATTAAGATCACCTACCTTTGGCCATTCAGTGCCTCGCACACCAAACGCGCTACAACGCGTCTCCTGCAGGATTCACCTACGTTGAAACCCAATCCCCGACAGCTGACGTTCAATGGCAGTGACCCTGCTTCCGATCGAACACGTTACGCACTTCCCGTTCCCGAACCCGTAAGAGGCGAAGGAATGTTTTTTTTTCACATCCTTCGTGTACCGGTCCAGTCGGGACTCGTTCTGCGGGCTGGGATCCTGCTGGAACGTTTTAGCTTGGTCATCGCGTTTTTGCACGGCTTCCAGATACTCAGGGTGTTGATACAATGATGCTCGGTCTTGTGGTCCGTCGTGGACGCCATTTATCGATCCAGCGACTGATTCGTCGGATGGCGTGTATTAACAACATGTTTGGTTCACGACCATTCTGCATGTCGGTATCGATATTACGCGGCAGATAGTGGCTTAAAAAAGTACGGATGTGGCATGCTTCATTATCAGATTCTGCTGCGCCTCACTGACGGCCCCTATCATGAACCGCCTATGAGCTTAGGGTCTTCATCAAGGACCAAAAACATCCGGGTTTGACACCGTAGAAGTGAGGGACTTACCACTTTCATTCAGCGTTTTGCCACCACCGTACCGGAAGCGGTGGGCGAAAGGTATGAAGCCAGCCATGGATCTCTCCAAGGCTACTCAGTCTCGAGGACATTGTGCTCGGTTTCATCGATTTAGTCCACTGGATGGTTGGGGTTCCATCCACCATATCGGTCACACAAAACAGAAAATACTCCTCAATCTCCGGCCTCAGAGGCAGAACCATCTGCTGACACCCAGGAGTCGCCGAAGATCTTCCATGGACCGGAGGTGCGCGCTTCAAAGGCATCCTGAGAAAACAAGATACCAAAGAGGAAGACATGAGGGCTGAAGATCAACGAAGGGTCATCCACAATTTCCGGCAGAGGAAAGTTGTTGCAGATTAAATGACATTATGTATGACATATCATCGCGATAGGTTGGATATAAAGGCCGACAGGATACGTACTGTTGTTCAATTCCCAGGAACTGCTTGGTGTGAACAGCACGGAGCTCCACCATGGGGATTGGAGGGCCGCCCAGGGGGTCTCTCTGGATGGAAAGCTGGAGGTGCTTAAGTTGCAGTGAGAGGAGAGCTTGGATCCGGTTCACAGTGAAGATCCCGAGGATCATAAAGAGACAGATCTGAATGCGCTCAAAGCCTAGGCGAAGTCGCCTTTCCGTGGTCTGGAGAATCGTCTGTTGAATTCGGTGAAGTTCTGAACATAGACCCCGGTTTTCTCTCGCTCCCGCACGTCCAGATTCCATTTGTCGATGAGACTTCGGAGGCCCTGTTCACCGATTAGAGATTAGTATCACCGAGGAATCCATAACCGTACCGCGTTGATTTCTTCACACTGTTCTTTCGTGAAGCTGGTGCGAGTCACCCTTCGATAATATCCCTGAACACACTTCCAATCCGCACGGAGAGCGCTGCCCCTTTTGATCCCTTTCAAGCGCCGGCCGCCCTCACCCCGCTTGAGTTTATACAATAATTGAGAAATCGATGAATGTCGTTCAGCTTTGACTGACGGAGGGCTTCCTCCGCATCGCTCCACTTGGCTCGGCAGCCTTCACTTCGCAATATCTCGTGGTAGATCAGTAAACCAGTTTACCTCATTATCTGTCTAAAATCCTTACTTGTGCCACCGTTTCTCAATCCGAGCTCCACGACGTTTCGTCTTCTCTGATCGCCCGTAGAGGGGACATTGGCGAGATCTTCGTCCGTGTCATCATCCGGGTCATCACTGTACTCCGGCGACTCGGATGAGACGGCGTAGAGCCTGGTGCGTCCCGGATGACGAGGGGGACGGCCGTCAGATTGTCGTGGTGATCGTGATCGTGATGGAACGAGGAAGGGGGTCGGGCTCTGGCTCGGTCAGGGGGCTTCCATCCGAGTCGGAACCGGACGAACTGGACATTCGTCGCCATTAACCAAGGTGGTGGAGGGGTCGCGTCCTCGTCCCCATGTCTGGAGCTGCTGGGCGACTCATTAAGGAGCGTCGTTCGGGTGTAAGTGATCAGGAACGTCACGGGGTGGCGCGGATAATGGCCGAAGCGTGAGGACCTTTAACTTCCGCCAAGATCATCACGTGATCGATGACTGACAGGATTGCGGCCACGCACCGCGGTGCCTTGCGACCACGCGGACGGTGGCCGAAAACGCCACAGTCAGTTGATTATATTACTAACAGATTGCAGCAAATGTATAAATACATACAATACGATCATCATCAACATTAACCTAATTCGTCCTAGAACCAACAGAAGTAGAAGTAAGGTAGGTGCTACAAGTAAGCTGGTAGATATCGATCCTTTTACTCAATACTACCTACATACATCATTTACCTAGGTAGGTAGTTATCCGTATATGATACACAATATATTTTCCCCCTCAAAAAAGAAAAGAAAAAGAAAAAGAAACAGCAAATAAACCATTGTCATGATAGAAACTACTTATGCATGTAATGATACTAGTATAAATATGTGCAATGCAAATTCTCCAGTCGTCCAACTATTGCGGCCTTAGGCCTTCAAGACCGGCATTCCCTAAGCCCAAACGGGAAAAGAAAAAGCAAAAGAAAAGTGGGGGCCAGGGTTCGCGCTTCATATAAGGTTTTGGCTAAACATGTAACCCCTATGATATTATTAGATGACTTTTATGTTGAAGGACAGAGGAGGGGTAGAATATTACCTATGTATGATAGGTATTCAGAGCCTCGTCCCTACATATGGTATACATACATTGGTATGTATGTCGTGTATTCGCCAGAGAGTACACCAATTCTTTACAACCCTCTAGGTTAGTTCGTAAATATTTGTATATCTATAGTAGCTACTATATAGAAATCGTTGTCGCATGCTCTTTCGAGTTCCCAGAAAAACAAAAGACGGCAAAAAAGGAGTAGGTGGATTTGGAACGCATATTCATCAGTGGTCATGATAGTGACACTAGGCACTAATTAAAAAAGTAATTATCCAAAGGCAGAGTGCATCGCCCTGCGACTCCTCCCTTCTCATCATTGATTTTCCTCATTTTGTGCATTGTGTGCGTTGTGACCGTCGTGACCGTCATGACCGTCGTGCTCGTCGGCGAGCGAAGACACATCAGAAACAGAATCCATCTCATCCACCGGGGAACCAGGCCTCGAAATATCGGACACATCATCAGGCCTCACTGGGTCATCAAACGGTGATTCGGATCGCCTTTCTGGGTTTTCTCCGGTAAAAGCTGCCAGATTTCCTTCCGTCCGGGCGGCATGGCCAGCATCGTGATATTGGTGATATGACACTCCTGTTGTTTCCTGGGCTTGGTTCCCGGTCGATTCCCGTAATCCACGCTGCGGATTTCCAATCGCCGGGGGCCCATCAGGGCTCTGGATAGAAGGGATTTGGAGGCTTGCTGTCTGTCTCGGGATCGGTTCGGCAAAAGAGTTACTATGTACCCCGTGTAGCGGCACGCCCGAAGCCCTCTCTGAAACTCTCCAGTTGTCCTTTAATACACCCCCTCCAGAGGCATCTCGCATCTGCGAGTGCGAGACCTCTTGCAGATCCCGCTTCTTCCTCCTACTCCGCCGTCCTAGAAAAAACAAAACTAGAAGGAATATTGTGACAGACACCACCACCACCGGCGCAACAATAGCCGCTAAAGTTTGACTACTGATTCTATTGTTGCCAGAAGCCACATGTGTAGGCCCTGGGCTGGCGCTGGCTATCGGTATAGGAATAGAACTACCGGTTTCATTGTTGCCAGAAGTCGCCGGTGTCGAAAGCCTCTCGCTGGCTGTCGGTGTGGAAGTAGAACTATCGGTTCCATTGATGCTAGAAGCCGCCTCACTGGCTGTCGTAACGTTGGAGTTGGATGACTCGGGCTGGGGGACAGGGTCAGACCCATTGTCACCACCCATGACGTTGTATCGAATTGGGTAGACTGTAGGAGACAAATTAGACCGAGCGGCCTGTCTGAACGACATCTATCAGCACATATTTCAGTTTATCCACTGCTTCGTTAGAACGATCGCACAAAACACCGAATCGCGGGGTTCGTAGGCCATCCAGAGCATACCATATCGCACCCCGTGGGAATCGAATCTATCGATGATTCATATTCATCACTCTCTCGGTACCTTGGGGTGTTTGTCACGCACAACGTGAACAAAAATTACCCGTAAATGGGAGGGGAGAGGGAAAGATGCAAAAAATTCAAAAATTCAAAATCCAAAATCCAGGAGATGTGAGTGGGAGAGAAAGATAGTAAGTGTCCCGACGTGGGCAATCAGGCTTGAGCAGGAGCCATCGGTAGAACCGTGCAGTACGCAGCTGAGGAGAGAGGGCCGATTCAAGGGCCTGTGTGGAGGGCACAATGCATCTCTTTTCGTTCGTATTAGCTATTGGTTCTCGGCGACGAAGGCTTCGTGGTGAGGGGTGGACGTGGCGGATTCTATCTAGTAGTAGTGAGAGTACTACTATATATCATAGTTCTTCGGCATACGCACTCGGTGGAGTCAAGGCTCCGACGATCTAATGATATGTATGACAAGCAGGATGCTGGAAGTTGAAACAGTATCATTTATATCCTTGTAGTAGTTATTTCTCTTTGAGCGTGGCACAACTTGAGGCCTCCGTCCTCGGAGGGCGAAGCCGCAAGAAACACGTCGTCTTTGGGTGGATGTAGTAGGGATCATTGGATGGCCCTGTTCTACAACCGGCTGCTATTAATAGACGAGTGCTGAACAACTTCTCTTGCATGAGGCGGACCGGACGCTAATAGTAGTAGTTTTCTCCTCACTCTGAAGTTTGCTTTACATCATCTGAATGGTCATCACGGGGGAAGTGTGTCTCATTATCATAGTAAGACTGTAGAATGTTCGTGGCTCGATAGCGACCGTCGATGAAGTGCTTCAGGTCCCAGGATGTTGGACTGTATCATAATATATTATTATTTATTTTAGGGCCAGCAATAATTATGTACTATCAAATATT
Source organism: Elaphomyces granulatus (assembly GCA_002240705.1). Taxonomy (NCBI): domain Eukaryota; kingdom Fungi; phylum Ascomycota; class Eurotiomycetes; order Eurotiales; family Elaphomycetaceae; genus Elaphomyces; species Elaphomyces granulatus. The sequence continues at coordinate 16,814 of NPHW01003578.1, forward strand.
GATATTGTCCTGTCTGATATCCGTTATTAGATTCAGATCCGACGCTGCGGAAAGATAAAACAATAATAATGTTCCGAGTACAAGAGTTGCCAAACCGCTCTAACAAAACAGTGGAAATCATCCAATTGATATATCTCTCGGAGATCATCAAACTCATCCATCCAGGTGATGGATTACATGGGCTTTGCTGCATTCAAAAGTACATACATGTACATACAACATACAAGACAATACAAAGTCAAAGCTGATGAATCCACTCCTGTACCTAAGAGCCTTGTACATATAAACCACTCAGGAGTCCGCTGCAGGGAGAATTTTACCCAAGCGTCGACATACCCCTGGGCACACGTCGTACCGCTCTACGGAATTTTATGGCTTCCAGAACGTTCGAGCTTATACGGTATGATGAAAGAAACACCCTTGACATGGAGGTTATCCTTCAAATTGACAGAAAATATCACTTTTCTAATCCATATTTCGTAGTGGTTTACTGTTCTTTTCATTTCTCCCCTACCTAAAATCTATTCCATATATATTCTTTAAATTATTAATAAGTTTTGCACCAGCTGGGCCAGCCCTACGCCGCTACGCGTCATCCTGCCAACAAATAAGAAACAGGCGAGATCCTGTGCCGGTGCCCGGGGCCGTTGCAGACGCCTTCATCGCAAAGCTTCAGGCCCTTTGCAACCATTTAGCAAATAGCAAAAGGCGGTGAGATCAGATATCAATCAAGGTTGAAACAATCGCCTATGACAACTTATTTGTTCACAGAAACGAATGCGAGGAATCAAAAAGGACCCTGGACGATGCTCTAATTTCCTTAAAAGGCTTGATGCAGACACATATGTGCTGCTACAAGGTATGTATGAATTAATAAGGCCCACTTCAAATGTCATGGCTAACTTAATTAGAGATGAAACACACCCCTGCTGATGATGCTGATCAAACTCGAGTGTTCGGTCCTGCTTCCCCTGTTGGTTCCAAAGCAAAGCACCGAGTTTCTAATAAGACAATTCTAGCCTCTATGATACCTAGTCAGTAGTAAGAATAATGGCCGTGGGAACAAGATCCGGCTGATTTGATTGGATAGCAACTGATGTTTCTGCAGTCTGTTCTTGCAATAATGCAGAAATTGTGTACGCAATACATCTCTGTGCCATGTTCAAGAACAACTGAATCACTAACCTTAGTAACTTATAATTGGCAGCTATCACCGTGGAGGTTCACGCGTTAGAGGCTGAGCATTGGAGGTTTCTGTCTCAGAATATTTTCCAGTCCTCACCATTTTTAGCTGTCAACTGGTTTGCGATGCCTTGTTTTTCCAACGATAAATATGACTGAATTTTAATTATATCAAATGCTGCTGATTGGCTGTATTTGCCATTTAACCATCAAGCCATTGTGACATATATGAAAAGCCCTCTTCAGAAAAGGAGAGACTATGCTTAAAAGTACGTTTACAGTATGGAGAGGCGTTTCATGCTGCACCTCTTTCATAACATACGTTGAATCGTTGATGGAAACCCAAGAAACAACTTTCCTACCGCACGGCTCGAGTCCGAACAATCCTTAGGTATTCTCTAAAATATTTTTAATTTATTATTTTGCGTCATGTCCATATTGTGTGTACAATTATCTCAGCTTCGAACAACAACGAGCTCTAATATGTGACTTCAGCAACACAAATAAAGGATAGAACCGGCCGAGTAATTGACATAGCCCGGAAGAAGGGGTACTGACTATTATTTTTTGCGATTTTTGGTGGCCGAAAAATGAAGATATATTATTGTTACTAAATAATTATCTGCAGCTACACTATCCTTGCTCAACAATTTGCCCATTATCATCGATAATAATCTCCTCCTTCCACTAATACAAACACAGCACATATCGTACGTTCTCACTCGATATCTATGTTCGTCTCTTGAAGTAGAAATCTTCTAAGAGTGCCTCCTCTAAAGCATTACACTTACAGATACATATAACAGCGCTTAACATCTTCACTTCGTAACGGATGATTTTTGAGATATTATTCTACTGATCGGACTCATGTTCTTCCGAATAAAATGGAATCATATGATGAAAGAAGAACACAAAAAATCGTACAGTGTGGAGGTAATTGTATTGTATATATGTGTAATTCAATTCTCGAAGTTTCCATTACATGAATGTACCTATTCTATTTTCAACCATGTCTGCTATCAGTCTAGATGGCTCAAAAAGACGCGAGTGTAAGAACTTCCCTTCTATCGATCGAATGTTAAATGTTAGATTTTTAGAGGTCTTTCATGATCTAAATACTTACTGTAGCACAAAAGAGTATGTATTCATATGTAACCAGCACGCGAGCAGATTCCTGACCTGATCGGTAGAACCGGTATCGAAGAAATCGAGTTCTTAATATTGAAATTGTTCTGTGAATGATATATAGCGACAGCTTTCCCTGCAGGCTGCACCTGGTCAGACTGTCGCTATACCTATATAATTTGCCCATATGTTTTGAGTTCCTTAAATTTAGGGATAAAATATCCATAAAGAAGAATTCATAATACTATAGTAATGTCCCTCGCAGCCTCGAAAACACCGTTGTGCCGTCCAATAATGGTGATGCGAGAAGCACCATATAGAGCTGAATTTGCAGGATTAAATTCTTTAGGATCTTTCTGTTATGTAACTATATGAAGAATTCTGGGAAGAAGCCGCAACATGCTCCTTGCAGATGGGGTGTATGGCGGACTAATATTGTGTAACTGTTAAGGACTCAATGCAAGTCCAGGCATCCAAGTCTGGAAGCCATCTGATCCCGGCGAATGTCCATGGTGCTGCGCCGATCCACGCGTACAGAGCTGCAAATAAATTTGACTTCCTTGAGTCGGCGGAAGTCGAACAGTAAAACCTATTAAATGCCGACTGCAGTTTTGAGTCCTATGATATCATATATGTCGTACATACTATGTACATACTTCAAACGAGCTCATGCGTTTCTCACGACGTTGGTCTTCTCAGCCGATCTTGATTTTTGACATCGTATGTATATACTAAATGAATATGGAATAAATATAAATTACCTCATCTCCGAATCAGAAGGGTTCCTCTTTTGCTAGATATCACACTTGATCTGCCAAGTAGACAATGAATCCTTGAGCAAGGTATATCATATATACACGAACGCCTAGTGTTAACTAGACCAATAGACTTTTGATCTCGAATGTATATTAGCTATGTATCAATTTCGGAAGCCACTTGAAGTATACGGAGTACTGATGATCATCAGCCTATGGAATATGGAGAAGTCACGTAGAGGTGCTCGTTAGTACGATACTACTACTGGTTTGTTCGGATGGAGACTGGACTTTTACAGCTGAAGTTTGAAGGCTTGAAGGCGGATGTTACCCGGATATGTAAGAACTTACTGAGTCGGATTGTCAAAGGAGTTGCCGTGGGCATCGACTTGATAAAACCGGAGAAGACAAGAATCGCCTCCATATAAGTCGCCAGTTCAAACATGTTATCGTCTTGCTTCGGGGTTTCAACTACCCTACTCTACTGATAGGCCTGCCATTCGAACATATAATTGATCTATAGAGTACATAACTTCTAATTCTGGCTTTCTGGCTTAAGCTTCTATTCTTACTGCAATGCAGTGCTCATTTGCTTCCTTTATTGTCTTGATTTCTTAAGATTACAGTACTAGTTGACTTTCTTATACAAATCACAACGCTTGTTGAGCAATGAGCTTTTGGCTGCTCAATTGATTAGTTTACCAACTTTGAGAGGAACCATTACCGTGTAAAGGCGATGGCGGTTAGAAGGAAGCTGTCGAAAAGTTAAACCCAAATTATTATCATTTTGAGGGGGTATGCTATGTGGCTGTGAATTGAGGAGTAAACGCCTGAAAAATGCATAGACGACGCATAGCCTAGTTGACATTCAAAACTCCATGGTAAAGAAGAAACTCCAAGGATAGGAATGACCTATGAACCCATTCCATTATGCATCATGTTCTGCTGTTATTGCTGCAATTCCTGCGCCTGGGCGGCAGCAACCTGAGCACGCTGGGCGGCTTCTCGCCGCATTACTTCCTGGATCCAGGCTCTCGCGTTCCTCTCTAAAACAATATTGTAATGCTGTGCAATCTGTGGCGGATATTGAGTCGGATGCCCATACTGAGGTTCAAATCGCGAAGCCATTTCTTGACGCAAACGAAGCAACCTCTGCTGGTAAAGTTGCTGATATCTCTGACTAGTAAGATTCTGAGGAACTTGGGGAGGATGGCCACCATTTGCTTGTGCAGCGACAGCCAATATCTGTTGTTGCTGCTGTTGCTGCTGCTGCTGCTGCTGCTGCTGCTGCTGCTGCTGCTGCTGCTGATACTGCCTTAGGGAAGTCATCTGTGGGTTGCCTTGGCCATGCATTTGCATCTGTGCAAGGTGAGCCCGAATTAATTGTTGTTGCTGCTGGTGCTGTTGCCGTTGCTGTTGAAGCTGCTGCTGTTGGTGAGCAAGTTGGCTTTGTTGGGTCTGTTGTTGTTGTTGTTGTTGCGCGATATGCTGCTGGTGAGATTGCATACTCTGCTGGGCCTGAGCAGTTTGATATTGAGCGATCTGATGAGGGGTGAAAGCATGTCCTTGTTGCATCTGCCTTTGTATCAGTAATTGTTGTCGTTGCTGAGGCGTAAGCCCTATTGGGGCTCCTGTCTGAGGCGTCGTCATCATAGCATGACTCACTGGCGTCTGGGCCATGGATGAGCTGTTCGGACTAGCTCGGCTCATAGGTGTAACATTACGCATAGGAGTAGCATGAGAAACAGCTGGCGTGCTTTGGGGTATCTGGGGAGCCCCGTTTCTGCTTTGACTTTGTTGGCTTCTAGATGGAGCCATCGGATGAGCGTGTTGTAAAGCAGACGGAGGCCGCTGTGGGCTACCAGCTCCCTGCGCAGAGGTAGTCAAACTCATTGGATTACTGGCCTGGGTAATGATACTGGCTCCCACCATAGGAGAAGAGGTAGTATGAGGAGTCTGAGTGCGAACAACTGGCGAAGACTGTGGGCCTTGAGAGGCCTGAGCAAGTCCATTCACCTGCTCCATGGCATGTCGATTTTGCTGCTGAGCCGCAAGCTGTGCCTGTTGCTGAGCAAGTTGCTGCCGCCGAGTCTCTTCCTTGGCACTTCAAGATTTATCTCAGCAGGCTCAGACCCTCTGTGAGGAATTTGTGATAGAATAATATGAACTCAAAGTATTCGCACCAGAATATAAATTGACTGGCGTAGCGGCAGTCTGGTTTATCGGTGTGGCACTAATACGCACTATTGACAGAACCCACTTTTTCTAACTCCCGGACCAACCAGCGGCCGCACAGCACAATTCCTTGGACAGGCGGTGGCAGACAAGTAGATGACATTGAATCGATCGCATTAGGCCTGGTCTGCGA
>NPHW01003581.1:0-26556 GCA_002240705.1 Elaphomyces granulatus
CGACCTGGGGACCTGCCTCCTCGACATGTACATATGACCTAGCAGTACCAATAAGGATTAGGCTTGGCAAGCCATCAGCGACTTCGGTCTGAACGAAGATGAACAAGGCTGACATGACAGTCAACTTAAATTTCTGTAAAACGGCTTGGTCTTATCTCTTGCGATTTCCTTCTGCAAATTCACCGTTCTTAAATTCTTATTACAGTACATATCACGAAAACAGGAAAGAGAGAAAGTAAAAGAAATAAGAACATGGGGCTAGAAGTCTTGCACCCACGGGAAGCTACAGGGCATATCCAGGTGGAGTGGGTTCCAACATTCTTCACCCCTTCCATAACCTAAAAATTAATAAAACCTGCTAACGTCTTCAATCTAGCCTTGTAGCTGTCCATGGACTTGATGGAGATGCAAAGCAAACTTGGACCCACCGCGAGACAAATGCCTTCTGGCTCCAGGACTTTCTCCCTCAAGATGTCCAGAATATTCGCGTCATGACGTTTGGATACAATGCAAGCGCCGCTTTTGGAAACACAACTGCAACTATCATCGATCATGCTAAGGACTTGCTCACCTGCCTGGTTGATAAACGGGAGGAGGAAGATGTAGGTTAATGAAGAGTTCAATGTATGGGATATACGGTTGACGTTGGCGTATCCAGGAAACAACAAGACCGATCATATTCGTGGGCCATTCTTTGGGTGGCATTGTCATCAAACAGGTTGGTGTTCCGAGTCATATAAAGGCTGTTGAGTCTCACGGGCTTCTAGGCGCTATTTCAAGCAAAGATAGAGCCACAATATCAAGCCATCAGCGAGGCCACAGTCGGCATAATATTTCTGGGTACACCTCACCGTGGAAGTGAGAAGGCTGCATATGGAAAGGTCCTCGCAGAAGTTGCTACGAAAGTTATGCACAACCCCTCGCCGGCCCTGGTTAATGCATTACAAGCGAACAGCGAGGCTTTGATGCGTCTGACTACAGATTTTCGCTTTCAGCTGCCTAAATATCGGATCTGCAGCTTCTATGAGATGAAGCCGATGAGGATGTTTTCATCTTTGGTAGGTTAACGACTTGTATATCTGTCCATGCTATTGAAAAACAAGGCTAACACGAAGGATTATTAGATTGTGGAGAAGCATTCAGCCCTATTGGATATTCCTGATGAAGATCAGATACCTGTTGACGCCAACCATAAAGAGATATGCAAGTTTGCGCATCGTAATGATGCTGTGTACGAGAAGCTGTTTAGGCGAGTGAGGCGAATGATCAACAACAGGGACAATTCAAGTACGTAGATGGAAGTTCTGTATAATTGAGAGGCAATTGCAATAAATTATTAATGGAAGTTCAGATATGCCGACTGCCTTGCCTTATAATAAGCACTATTTTGTCCCCCATAACCCAACTGGGATATTTACAGGTCGTGATGACGTTTTACGCAAACTCCGTGACCGTTGCTTGCCTTCACGGAATGAGAGTAACTTGGCAATGCAGAAGCTGTTTATCTTGTACGGCCTAGGTGGGTCTGGAAAGACCCAAATATGTATGAGGTTTGCCCAAATCTATCAGGAAAGGTTAGTGGTTCAATGTGGACATAGCAGAGTTTTACTGTTAGTCTTTAGACTGACGCTGGTCTTCAGGTTCTGGGGCATCTTCTGGATCGATGCGAGTACTCCGATGACAATACAACAAGGATTTCGAGATATAGCTCAACGGTGTGGGCTTGATGCGGAACCTGAAGTTGTGAAGCGATGGCTTTCAAATATTCCACACGATTGGCTCTTGATTATTGACAATGCTGACGACCCAAAAATGGATATCTCGGCAATCTTCCCGGTGGGAAATCGAGGTTCAATACTAGTCACTACCCGCAACCCTCAATGTACAATCCATGCAACTGTTGGCTCTCATGAACTCGGCGAGATGGGCCTAGACGAGGGAGTCAAGCTCTTTCTAAGGGCTGCCAATATGAATGATGCTTCTTCCGAACTTGTACAAGAGGCTACGACGATAGTCAACACCATGGGCTGTCTAGCATTGGCAATCGTCCAGGCCGGTGCATACGTGCAACAGGGTCTCTGCAGTATTGGTGAATATTGCACTATATACGGTCGTCGACGTGAACGGCTACTCAATCATCTTTCAGTGCAAGCTGGATCAAGCTATAGATTTAGTGTGTATACGACGTGGGAGGTGTCTCTTGATGCGATTGAAAGTCGCTCCGACATGACTGCAAAGCATGCCATTGAATTAATCCAGATTCTCAGTTTCTTCCACCATGACAATATCGCTGATGAGATATTTGAGCGAGCTTGGAAGAATACTCGTGATGAGGAAAACCTTCAGAAAAACCTTGCTAGTCTATTTTATATCGCCTCTGAGGACGGTGCTTCGGAATGGGATCCAACTGTGCTTCGAGAAGCAGCTGCTCTCCTGGCGTCATTTTCACTGATCAAACGTGATCCGATACACCACTCTATGTCGATGCATCCGTTGGTGCATGTGTGGGCTCGAGATCGACTTTCGGAAGATTCAAGACATCACTATCGGGTGGCAGCCGCCTACACTTTATCCTCGGCAATATCATTGACATTTCTTGCATCTGACTACAGGTTCCGACGGATGTTGGTACCTCATATTGACTCATGCCTTGAATCGGGTAGCTCGGCAATTTTGAGATATTCTGATGAAGATCAGTTTGAAATGGCTGAGAAAATTGCACTAGTCTTTGAAGAAAATGGACGACTGAGAGAGTCAATGGAGTTGAGGGAGAAGATATTAGAGGGAAGCCAGACGATGCTGGGCAACGAGCACCCTTGGACCCTCCTTGCGGTGTGGATTCTTGCGAGAAGCTACCTCGGTCTAGGGCGCTATCAGAGGGCGATGGAACTACTGGAGCACGGGTTAGAAAAAAACCTGGGCAGCGAGGGCCCTGGTACTCTGTCCAGAATGTATGCTCTTGCAGCCTGCTACAGGCATCTAGGGCGCCAACAGGAGGCGATGGACCTGAGGGCGAAGACATTAGAGGCCATGCAGAGGACCCTGGGCAGCGAGCACCCTGATACTCTGCGAACAATGGCTAGTCTTGCAAACAGCTACAGCAATCTAGGGCGCCAACAGGAGGCGATGGACCTGGAGGAGAAGACATTAGAGGCCACGCAGAGGACCCTGGGCAGCGAGCACCCTGATACTCTGCTTGCAATGAATAATCTTGCACTCAGCTACAGCCGTCTAGGGCGTCACCAGGAGGCATATGAGCTGAGTAAGAAAGCATTGGAGGGAAGGCAGAGAATTCTAGCCAGCGAACACCCTCATACTCTCGATTCCATTGAAACAGTTGCATACTGTAATTACAAATTGAGCAAGGTATGGTTTCTCTCATCCGTTCTCTCAAGAAGTCTACTAATATAAAATTCTTCTGCTAGCCCAACGAATCCGACCAACAGGCTGGAAAACCAGAAAGCAAACTGCGAAGGATGTTCAACAGGGTCTTAAGAAGTATATAGCTTCTGTGTGTTTTTTGTTGATGTAATATTCCTGTATGTAAACTTGATTTAAAATTCGAATAGCACTTTCTATTAGAATGCTCTCGAGAATAGGCTCCAATCAAAAGGTCGCTGTATAAATTATTATTACATTGATTGCATCAGATGCCCGGCGTACTATTTTTAGTTTCCTGTGAACATCTAACAAATATTTACCACTTGATCAAGATTTGGACCAAGATGTTATCATAGAGCTTTGGTTGAAAGATTCCGTCCAGAGAAAGTGTTATGGAAAGGTAATGTATGTAGTAAATCACGGACCGAAGAAATATAAACATATGTACAGTTCCAAATTCGCCATTTCTTTTACCCTGTTAGTGATATCAACTTATCTTATCAAGAGTCAACTATTCTATGGTCTTGCAGGTCTTTTCTATATAATATAGCAATACTACCTACATATACTCGCGTAGTATACATAGTAGGATCCCATTCACAAACAGCTCACAGGCCACCATATAAATTGGAACTGAGTACCTTAAACCTTTTCCTCCAAGAGACAACGGAAGCTGCAGATGCACGATGCTCCTTTTAAAAGTAAGGTCTTTCCAACTCCAGTTCGAGTCATGACCATTAAGTTAAAAAGAAAATTGCTACCTGCGCGGCGCCGTTGCGTCTGTACATATGATAAGTACCAAGATTTGATTGAAGATCATCAGTTTGTCTATCCATGCCTCAGCCGGAGTCAGTCTTAACATCTTTTGAATTTCAATCCCGCATCTAACCAAAATCATCAATTAATAATGGGAATGTGATACCTATATTTGGCTGGTCCGGATCCCCCAGGCCTCGCAAGTCATCATTCAGTCCAAGAAGTGCCTCTATTCTTATATCCCAATATATATTTACAACAACAACAACAGGTAATGATTTCGTTTTTGTCCCTTATGAGACTCAGACATGGAAGTTTAGTATGATAGATAACTACGCTTCTGTTCCGAAATCAGGTCTCGAATGACAATTTTAGAGAGAAGTTCATGTGCATGCATGATTGATACTAATAAGTTATTATCATCTTTCCGCGTTCTTTCCTCCGTCTATGTATGTGGTTGATGTCCGGACTGAGCCGGATCTGCAGGTTAAACAAGGAAAGCCGAGAAGCAGACTTGAAATATGGCTGGCCGAACGGCCTGATTGCAGATACCACGGCAGAGATATGTATATATAACGAGCGAAGATGACACAGGGCGGAAAGGAGAGAGAAGAATCCCACTGATACATAGTTGCAAGTCGTTAAACGCCATGTTGTGCTGTCTTTCTGAAGGGAGAAAAAAGGGTCTAGGTCTGGTTCATATAATTCAGATATCTGGAAAAACGTTGGCCAATAAAGTCATAAAAGTGCTTATTAGCACGGAAGGGGTTTTAGAATGGAGGCTTTTTCATTCATACCTAAACTCACGGGTTGCTATATTTTTTCGGATGCCTTCACAACAGTCTGTGCTGATATAGTTATACATAGCATATGTTGTACTTATGCATTAATTTTTATCATATTTGTTAAGCCAACTCAGCTCAGCCATTCAATAGTTGCTGATCCCCAAACTCCCCTTTCTATCCAAAACGCATTCTAGAGATATAGTCAAGGTATACAGATCATTAACCTATAAAGTAACAACCAACTCACTAACTCCCTGATGGGCTTAGATCCATGTTCGGCCCAGATATTGAAAAGAGAAATAACAACACTGCAGGATAATCAAATGCTAAATCATCGAGGAATGACGGGAGAACGCCCAGTGGCAGATTTGGAATTGCAGATCTCAGTCGATGCCATTTAATCCAACCAGGTTGATGTTCGAAAGGGGAAGAAAGAAAGCGAAGGGCCCGATGCAAATAGGTAGATGGTATCAACGGATAAGTCGTCAACCAATGCGGAAATAGGAAAATTGATTGAGTTTGCAACCAAAATAAATAGAAATAAATAAGAAAACAATAACCCCTTGGTCGCAATGGAGTGGGAAAACACAGGAAGAAGGGAAATGATGATACTGACCGCAGGAACGAGGAGAAAAGCCAGAGAAAGAAAGTAGTTTCTTTGCCCACTCATTGCCAACAAATGCTTACAAACCCTTCTCTTGTAACACCGCCAACGCCCTCCAAATCAAACTCTTCGATCATTGCCCTCAGTTCTTCCTCCTCCAGCCCTGTCTCGCCTAACTCCCGTGCCACGCGCCTCAGATCTTCGAGATCGATGTATCCCTTCCCACCCTCGTCGAACAAATCGAATGCACGCAATATCTCCTCCCTTGGATCGCGGTCTAGGATCTTGTGCGCGGTCACACTCTGGAAGGCCGAAAGTGGCATGAGAAGAGAAGATGGATGCAGCGGACTCGATTTCGATGCTTGTTGATGTTGCGACTGTGGTTGGCCCGACGGTTGCTGCTGGACTTGTGGTTTGGGTACTCCGTATGTCGTGAGAAGCGAGATCAGTTCCTGCTTGGGCAACGTGAACCCGAGAGCTCGAAGCGCCACGCGAAGCTCATGGTAGTCGAGATGGCGATCGCGGTCTAGATCGAATAAAGTAAACTGTTGCAGAGAAAGGTGTTAGATGCGATGAGAAAAACGACGAGATCGGATATAAAGGAGTAACCGCACAGCTTCAAAGGAAGAAGAAAAGTAGAGAGGGGGGAAAAAGAATAGAAATGCCGTACAGCTTCATTGATTTCCTCGCGTTGCTCCTCTGTCAATCGGTTCAATGGATTGATGGGTTCTTGAGACTGTCCATGACCTTGTGAATGTGCGGGGGGCTGTGGAGGTTGTTGTGCTGGCTTCCCAGCGTCGGTGACAAAGTCACCCGTCCCAGGATTGCCACCTCCAAAAGTACGGTGTCTCGAAAGAGAGGCAGTATTGAAAGGAGCAGGGTTGGGATTCAAAGATCGATCGGGAAACTTGCCGCTGACATAGGTAGATCGTGAGGTAAAGGGTTGGTGGGCGGAAGAAGTCATATCGACGGGGCCTCCTTGCAGAAAATACAGGCCGAAAGAGGAGAGAAGAAGTGTATAGAGAATCGATGGCTAAAGGAGGATGAAAACTAAGATCTGCACATGTGATGATTCTTTGAGCTGTTTATTATTGTTAGCATGCCGAAACCGTCAACTATATCTGCCATCGCGTCTCGCGTTCGTTGGAATGTAAAGTACAATGTAACTACCTTACATTGATCACTTGTGCTTTATGTACTCAAGTCTCTATATTGTTATATTCATATTTTATCTGGTTTATTTTCCAAAGCAAAAAAAGAAAAACCCCTTTTATATTCTGTGTCGTATTCAGTATTATTCACATATGTACAGGGCCTCAGGCTGTTAATAGGGTACGGTGGGCAACAAATACTAAACCCGCACCCCCGAATAAACAAGATAACTAAACTGTACATACTAAGATCTTAAATTCTCTTTAATGCGTCATCGCCGCGCGATAAATATAGCCGAGCTCATGATATGAAAAATATCAGAAATGACATCAGAATCTCAACCTACAATTTCTACGTCTTCGGTAACATGGATCCTCGGTAAGGCGATCGGGACGGGGGCAAGCGGCAAGGTGAGACTGGCCTGTAAAAAGGGTGGTACTGAACAGGTACGACATATGGTCAATTAATATACGAAGTGGTCAATTTATGCTTATCACTCCATTAGGTCGCAATTAAAATCGTTCCTCGAGAGGCTATGGATAGCGACAAGCGCACTGCCCACGAAATCGCTATCACGAAGTTGCTTCGTCATCCCTTCATCTGTGGCATACAGGATGTAGTTCGAACGAACTCCCATTGGTATATCCTTCTCGAATACGCAAATGGCAGAAGTGTGCTTGACTACGTGATCACACATGGACGGCTGAGAGAGAGACAAGCTCGAAAAATCAGTCGCCAGATTGCAAGTGCTCTGGACTACTGTCACCGGAACAGCATTGTTCATCGCGACATCAAGATGGAGAATATCCTTATCAGCAAGACGGGTGACATTAAGATCACGGATTTCTGGTTGAGCAGCCTCTACACACCAGGAGAACATATGAACACGTTCTGTGGAAGCTCCTATTTCCCTGCTCCTGAATTGCTTGAAGCTAGGCCTTATTTCGGTCCTCAGGTGGATGTATGGAACTCGAGGACTCGTTCCAGGGCATTTTGGAATTGTGCTTTATATCCTCGTTTGCGGCAAAGTTCCCTTCGATGACCAAAACTTGCCAGCACTTCATGAGAAGATCAAGAGGGGAGTGATTAAGTTCCCAGTTCGGCTGTCCGTCGGTGAGCCGGTGTTCCTTTGCTCTGATAGGGCCTAATCTAACTATTGCCTTCATATTGCAAAAACATCCTCTGCCAAATGCTAGCGACAGACCCAAAGCGGCGTCCAAGCTTACCATCGATTACGAATCACTGTTGGATGAAAAAGGGTTACCCTGGGCCGCCAGAAAATTTCCTTCCGTGTCGGGAACCCCTGTCGCTACCATTAGACCAAGACGTTATCGATACTATGACCGGCCTCGATTTTGGTTCCCCAGAGGAAATCAATATTCAACTAACAAGGATTGTCGAATCAGAAGGGTATCGGAGTGCAGTGCACGCATTTCGGACTAGAAGAGACTGTACTCTGCTGGTATCTTCCAAAGACCGAGGAAAGAAGGTATTTTGCAGCACTGGCATTAATCTCTATAGGAGTAGAAAGTCAAGAACAGGCGGGGCAAAATTGGATACACCAAATGTTGAAACCCTGACATCGTGTCGAGACCCCTTCGACGCTTTTCATCCGTTGATCTCTCTGTATTACTTGGCTAGAGAGAAAAAATGGCGCCAGAAACAGCTATCTACCATTAATGCTACCAGTTTACCCACAGATGTGAGGCATACGCTCAAAGATATATGAAATTGCCAGTGAGAAGCCCAAAAACTGCAGAAAGGGATTGCTCTATGGCCGGGCGCACGAAGAAGGTAAAGTGCTTGGAAATACGAACACTGTCGAAATCAGAATTGATGAACTCGCATCTGCAGCCGTAAACGAGCCAATACCAAACCTGCTGACAAAGGAGGGCCAATTCTTAAGGGATTTTACACCAGAAGCGGCGAAACCCCTGATTGTTCAGCCATGGAGAACCGCAGAGGCAGCCCTCTGTGAGTCAAGGGCTCGCAAAAATCTTCCGAGACACAAACTACGATTTGAGGAAAGCTAAGCCCGAACCTGCAACAATATCATGTTGTTTAGTCGTCGGACATGATATAAGCAGCTAGCAATACCCATCTTCTCGAGCCAGTTATCATTTTTCAATGGGGCTTAGCTTAATTAATTGCTATGTATGTATGTAGTGCCGCCATTCTTTTGTCCCCCAAATAGTGGACCCTTTAGATGGAGCTTCAGCCTGGTTCGAAAAGGAAGAAAAAAATAGAGATTTAATATCTCTTCCGTCTCCCAACCGGCTCAATCCCGACATAAACTTATTAAATTAGAAAGAAAAGTCAAGGTACGAAGTGACGTCAAAGTCCCAACTCCATAATTAATTAAATTTAGAGATATTTTAAAAACAAGCATGTAACAATAGCCACTATTAGTCACTGTCTGGCTAGCAAAACTCAGTCTATATAAAGGTAACAAGATCTTATTAAGACCAAGAACCCACACACATAATTCGAGGTAATCTCTTGAGATTTCCTAAATTAATAACAAAAACAAATAATAACAAAACATAGTAGGAAGTTACCTACCTACCTACCTACTAATAACATAATATCATACTCTAACCAGATTCAGGAATCAAGCCTACCAAGCCACTGATCGAAAATAGCAATAATGTGGCTGATCAGATTCTCTCGTCGGATATACGTCGGATATATAATACAAACAAAACATTCAAGGCTGATTTCTTGGTTTCATGGACTAGAGTTTAGGATAGGATAAAATATGCGACGGTTAATAATCATTGGATAGATGAGAGTACACAAGTTAGCCTAACTACATCATCATGCATGAATTCTTTCTTTTCTTTTCTTTTCTTTTCTTTCTTTCTTTTGTTGGAGGGGGAGGAGGAGGAGAGGAGGAGGAGGGAGGATTCGCATCATCATTGATTCATCATCATCATCCAATTAAGTGCAATGTTCTGACTTGAATCTTCTATTCTACATACATACAGATACCTATACTAAGCGGCGGCTCTAAGCCGGAAATTTCAAACATTCGCTATTACGCTATACTATGTATGTACCTATGAAGGGAAGGGAAATGTAAAAGCCAATAATGTCCTCTCGATCCTTGCATGAAACGAGACGGGGAGAACGTGTGTCCATGATAATAATGTATATGGGAGCGCTGCCTTTTTCACCGAAGACGTATGTACATAGTCGTCATGGGCGGCACGAACACAACGACGGGCCATTTGTTTAGAGATAGATACATTGTGTTGGGAGAAAGAAAAGGCTTGACTCAGTCATCCCGCATTATGTAGCCTAAAAATGACATGCGTTAATGATTGTTTTCCGGATGTGTTCGGACGTCGATCAACCAGATTAAATAGAATATCTAAAATGAACCAGAATAGGTTCGATTCAGTTGAGTCTCTTCCGTTCAAATAAACTCTGTTGCATCTAAATGGACTCTTTAGGGATGTCAATTGCCAGTAGTTTCTATTTCTTAACAGAAATAATGTGCACACACATACATAGCGCACTGAGGTATCAGAGGACAATAATGGCTGGTTTCAAGAAAGTAGCAAACACAACGGTATGTATGAAGAGTCATAACCTTCTCCCAAAGGCGCTGTTTCCTCCACATACACAAATGATATTCCTACAATAAGCAACAATAAGTCCAGATGTCGTCTGTTGGCTTTCAACATCCCTAGATCCGTGGCATCTGCATGACTAAACAAGGGTATCGTCACAAAACGGAGGGAGGAAATTTTATATCCAAGTCTTCCAAAGCTTTTCTTCATCTAGGGTATCATCGTAATAAAATCCACAGCATCCCCACTCAAAATCACACGCTGGGCGACTTCCAAAGGTTAAATTAAGCAAGAGGCTGATGAAAATATGACCAAAGAAAAAAAAAAAAGAAAACACTCCAGAAAGCCCTACTCTATGCGCCTGCGAGTGGAGTATGCATGTGAAAAAGAATGACAATAAGACAAACACAAGAACCACAGATTCTAAGATGCATGCAAGATGCTTCGGTTAACTATCATTTATCGATGCAGAGTTTCAAAAAGGCAGCGCGATCTGCCTGAGCCCAAGGATTTGACGTATCAGTCAATGCACTTGCTCAAAAAGCAATCATCTAGCCACCAAGGGATATGTCCATCTGCAGGGCTCAATTCGTGGTCATAGACATCTGAGGACAGGGTATCAATATTGGTGAAAGCGTCAAAGATTGAGTCATAATTAGTTTGTTGATCGGAGCTTGAAGAACTTTGATTCTCTGCAGGTAAGTCCTGTTCGAGATTCTGGCACCAGGAGTCCCCTGCCGTTGTTACCTGCAAATTGCTATCGAGACGGGCCCCTGAATGAAGCTGACTCGATTGGGAACCGTCCCCCTGGTTAGCCAGGTTCTGAGGGTCTATATCAAACGTGAAATCCTCGTCTAGTATGGATGATATGAGATAACGGAGAGAATGATCAAAGGGCTTTCCTTGACGAGCAAGCGCCGTAGACACAGGGAATTTATTATCTGACATCCAGAAAGCGATTTCAAAGCAGTTAGGCTCCGGAATCTCGGGCACCGACTCCCGCAGACAGTCATCTAACGACGGTTTTGTTGAAATAAACCACTTGGCCTTGCAAGGGATATTCTTCATGAGAAGTTGACGCACGTTTGGGATGATCGTCTCGGCATGTGCCTTGATGCCATGGAATATTGGTGAGATAGATGGAGCCGGCTCAAATTTTGTGAGGTGCGAGAGTACTCGATAATAGAGGCCTAATGCTATCCAGATTGGATTGACTGGGTCCGTTGGGAGCGTTTCACCGTGGTGCTGTTCATTAGACTCCTTCCGACGAAGGGTATCGTAGAGTTGAGAGCAGAACTCCGCTGATTTCTCACAAAGAGCTTGCGCATGTATTGATAAGATAAAAAACATTGCAGCCCTTGCAGCCTGGAGCTCACTGGGGCGAAAGTAGACAAAGGAACGAGAGACGGCGGTGATAGCGGCAAGGAGTTTCCATACTCCTGCTGCACTGTCCACTAAGGGTAGGCGAATGAGTTGCTCAAGCCCAGTAAGCGCAATATTGGTTTGTGAGGCCGAAATCATGTTCTCTTTAAGGCCCTGGGTTTGGCGAGTATCGTTGATGCTGAGTTGTGAAATATCGGTCGCTAGTAGTGGCAAGTCATTCTGACGGATCACTGCAAATGCGACTGTGATTCCAGGCTGCGGAGACCACAATGCCTGCAGACGGCAAAAGATTTGGTTCGCCTGCCAGAAGACATTCTCTTTGGCGCGTTGAAAGTTCCTTTTCGGTTGATCCACTATGGGTGGGCACAGCCATAGCTCTGAGCCGTCTCTAAAACACATGCGCTTGTTGGAAGAGCAGAGACGGCATGGGCTCTCAGTGCTGCATTTTTTCTTGTTCACATAGCACCATACACAAGCGCCTCCGTGCTCCTTCAAGCGTCGAGAATCTTCCTTTTGTAACTCTTCTTCTTCTTTGGTCCGAATTCTTTTCTCCCGGTAGGCTGTGGGGCTGCCGGGTTTGTATATAACAAAGACGGGCGAGGGTGGAGAGCCAGGTCGCTTGCGGGTTAAATCTGTGGCGGGTGCTAGTGATGGTAATAGATTGTTAGTTAAAGTTATTGTTATTTTATCACGAGCATTATAGGGACAAAAAACAAATGAATGGGAAAAGCGAAACAAAACAAAGTAAAAAGTGCAAGTTTCTCAGAGTAGGAAAGGAATGAAAAAATGAAAAGGAACGGGAAATTTACATCCTGTTTCATGGTGGATCACTGGATGTGGTTGGCGTCTCGTCGACTTAGGGGGCGATAACAGCGAATTTGTATTCTTGCGCGAGGTCGCGTTTTGCTGGTTGTTTTTGATAACATCGGGGGCCGACTGAAATGATGGGATCGGGTCTAATGATAAGACCGGTTGGCCGAAGGGTAATGGACGTGGAGCACAGTTCAGGCCACTGTCTGGGCCAATATGTGTATAAGGGCGCTGACTAGGGTGAACTCTATGGGAAGGAGTGTAACAGGGGTAGGTGCGAATGTCGACTCGGGGTACATGGCTAGGAACCGGGAAGCCGCCCTGGATATTTGCCCTTTGTGCAACCGAATGTCGGTAGGTTGGAGAGACGGGGGATACTGGAGAAACCGCCGGGACTGAAGGGCCGATGGTGGTTGTCTGTTCTCGGGCTTGACTATTCTGGAGAATTATCCATCAGTTTAACCGTCATCTCGGTTCGAGGGGAAGGACAGCCGAACCAACCAGTTGATTCGGCCTCGGAGGCAGGCAAGATGGAGAGAGAGAGAGACGGCAAGGGCATAGGACGTGCCCAGAGATTCATGGGGTCGGGGAAGAATGAAAGCTCTGAAGACTTACTCGGCTCTGCCCGTCCTGATGGACTACCGGTGGTAGACGCTGCCTCGCGACTGGCAAATTGAGAGAGTCCGATGAAGAAACGGGGGAGGAAGCCGTGGTGGTTGTTGAGACGGGGGAGGGAGGTGGCACAGGAGGGTATTTTGGGATCACATTGCGACGGGCCGCCATTGTCAAGAGTCCAAGGTGAATCCCAGGCCGAGTGGTGAGACGCCAATCACGGCAATCGAAAACGATGTTTGCATTGCAGGTAAGATTTATATTTCTCTGATTCCGGCGCGATAATTGTACAAGGCCGTTGAAGGACAGTAAAGGAGAATAAACACAAAATCATAAAAAAGGAAGAGGAAAGTAGGTATAAAATAAAGAGACGGAAGACAGAAAGGAAATGGAAGGGAGGAAAATTGAAAGAAAAGAGAAGAAAAGAAAAGATGAATAAAATGCTCACACCAACTAGAGCACTCCAACAATAAGACAGGATCAAGAAGATTATAGCTAATAAGTGGACAGTCAGGGCAACGGGAGGGGCGGAGAGACATTCAGCCCCTCTCGGGAGTGAAGGGACGAGAGAAGCCAGGTGAAGAAACCGACCGAGGATCGCGTTGCAAGAGCGACCGGATCTGAAAGGGTGCCGAGGCAAAAGATGAGCTCGACTGAGGTTCTAACTCTTTTGTCTATATCCACCCAGGTTGAAGCACAGAAAACAGACACCCAGGGCGCCAGGGAGGAGGGGGATGGAGTGCATTTAAAGAGAGATTGAAGAGACGAGGAAGCGCAGCATATGCACAGCATCCGCAACGGTGCAACAAACGCAAGCGCGACCGTGGGGGATGAAGGTCTTAACCACCCTCGACCAGGTTCGTGGCTAGTGACCAGTCAGGGAGTGAGCATCTCTGCGATGTCGACATTATTATTATGGAAGAAGAGTCCACACCATGCAGGCTCCATGAGTGAGGGAGGGCAACAATTTTCGCTTTGGACTTTTGTGATGATCATTGATGACTGTTTTTTTCCCATCCCATCTTTATTCTTTTTTTTCCCCTCTTCTTTTTATTTTTCTCCTATCATCCGATAGGCGAAAACTGAAGTACAAAGACATTGTTATTGGGAGAGAACATCTGAGCCCGCCGCCCGATCGAGTCAAGTGTCATTGCCCTAGGTCGTTGCAAGGCGCAGCATCCAACAAATGGAGTCTGTAATGGTAGGCGGTATATGTGGACAGTACTGATCTAGCCACCCACGTCACGGACTCATGGCTGCCCAAAACGCTAGAACTCCCAACGATGGTTGATTGATGTGGTCGGTAATTGTTGCTATGTTTTTGTTAGTGTTGCTGTCACTGGCTCGGGTTAACCGAAGAACTTGCCCATGTAAAAAAATGGAGGTGAGAAGCTACCAATCGACCAATAATATTGTGCCGCGGGTGACAGACCCACCACTGCCCGGGGATAAGAATGTCTGGAGAGAGGCTCTTGGAGAGCTGGGCGAATCAAAAACAATCACCATCACCAACGACGATGTTGCGCAACGTCATCACAATCCCCAGAGACGTCATCATAGTCTGTTCGCACAAGCAGGTGGGGGTGCCAAGGTATGTTTCATATTGCCAATCAACTGCAACAATCACAGCAAGCATTATAAGAGAGAAAGAACACCCCTAAGATAAAGGCTGCAAGCCCCTAATAACATTAGTGCCGCAATGGCTTCAGTCCCTTAAAAGGCCATGGCGAGGGTCACCGTCGCTTGTGCAAGTCATCCCCGCCGGGCAATGACGCAATGGGTCACACCACACATTCGGCAGAGAAATTGTGCTTAATAATAATAATAAGGGAAGGAAACACAGAGGTCATCTTGGTCCGCGGCCAAGGCCCGGATCGACCTGCTGCCCTAGGTCGAGATCTTCCAGGAACCGTCGCCCCCGGAGCGCCGCTGGCAGGTACTCCTGGATCACCTGTCCATCCACATAATCGGGGTTGTACTTGTATTCCTGGCCGTACCCGAGCTCCTTCATTAGCCTCGTGGGAGCATTGCGCAAGTGGATTGGGATAGGTAGGCCAGCGACCCCCGGTTCATCAAGGGCAGCAAAGGCGTTGTTGAGTCCGCGATATCCTCGGGTGCTCTTCTTCGCCAGCGCTAGAGCGACAGTGGCATGAGCCAGGTTGATACGAGCCTCCGGCAAGCCCACCTTCTCAACCGCGCTATGGGCAGATACGGCGAGCGGTAGCATGCTGTTGTCCGCTAATCCGATGTCTTCGGACGCTACAACGATTAGGCGACGAGCGATGTAGAGGGGATCTTCACCGGATTGGATCATACGGGCGAGATAGTACAGAGCAGCATCTGGGTCGCTCCCTCGAATCGACTTGTGAAAAGCAGAAATGGTGTCGTAGTGTTGATCGCCAGCCCGGTCGTAGACTAAAGTCCTGGTTAGGGACTGCTTGAGTCCGTCTGATGTCATTCCCGCCCGTGTTGATAGATCCATGGCAAGCTCCAGGAGATTGAGTG
This sequence comes from Elaphomyces granulatus, assembly GCA_002240705.1. Classification (NCBI taxonomy): domain Eukaryota; kingdom Fungi; phylum Ascomycota; class Eurotiomycetes; order Eurotiales; family Elaphomycetaceae; genus Elaphomyces; species Elaphomyces granulatus. The sequence goes on from NPHW01003581.1 coordinate 15,564, forward strand.
CCGTCCTGGCATCGCCATCCGCGAAGGTGGCTAGGTACCGGATCAGGTCCCCGTCCACCAGCTCTGATGGGGTATAATGGGGTCCTTCAACCTTCAGGGTGCGTCGGAGAATTGACACTAGGTCTTCTTTGCTCAGCTTTGACATGGTGAAAGTGCGGCATCGCGACAGTAGTGCGCTCTGGACCTTGAATGATGGGTTCTCTGTGGTGGCGCCAATGAGAGTGATCTGACCGCTTTCCACAGGGCCTAGGAACACATCTTGCTGCGTCTTAGTAAAGCGGTGAATCTCATCGCAGAATACGATTGTCTTCATCCCGGTCAACGTCAACTCGCTTCGAGCCTCAGAAAAAATCTTTTTGCATTCGGCCACGCCGCAACTAGTGCTGTTGATTTCAACGAAGCGACTCCTGACCGTGGAGGCAATGACCCTCGCAATTGTTGTCTTTCCAGTGCCTGCTCCACCCCACAAGATCATGCTGGGCACCCGACCCTGCTCGATAAGTCCACGAAGGACACCATGGGGACCAACGAGTTCTTGACCACACACTTCATCCAGCGTCTTGGGTCGCATCCGTTCAGCTAACGGAGCTACCTTCAGGAAAGGGTTGACCTTGGGTCGTTTCACCGAGCTGTCGCCATCTGCGTCCGCAATCAATTGCTCCTGTCGCTTTCTCTTCGTCTCTGTCGTAGAGTCATGGTCCAGCTTCCTGACTGTCCCAGGCTGAGATACAGCTGCGGGACTTGCAGGCTGTAATATGGAAGAATCTTTTGTTGTGATGGGCTGAATTGAGGGTTTCCGAGCCGAAGATGATTGAAAGAAGCCTGAAACAGGGGTGCTTTTTTGGGAGGATGCCATCTCTCCCGTGGAACCGGGATCCTCAACAAAGCTTTTGCATTCCGAATCGATGTGATCATTTATGTGAATCTCCTTGACGCCCTTCCCGCATATTGGACAGGATACCATGGTGACAGGCTCATCGTAATCCAGGGGAAATCATTTAGAGGTCTAAAAGATTTCGGTGTGAAAGATTTAGATGTGAAGGTTTAATTATTTGTTACTAGAACGACGCGCTATGATACGAGGATTTTCAACACTAAGCCAGAGAGAGTTTAGACTGGTCACGAAAACACGTGACTTAAGCTGCGATCGTTTGTTATAGGTATCACTACTAGCCTTGTTTGTTGTTTTCGTTTGTTTTTCCTCAATCTTACAAGTGGGAATTGAGCTTTGCTAAGGCTCCAATTCCAAGAGCGGTGTTTAGAAAACTTTTTAGTTTGATAAGATGTAACTTGCATAACTCCATCACATGTAACTAACATGTACACTATCATATGGTCTCAATCCCAGCTCATTGCTCAACGATTTTTTTCAGCTCAGACACTTTTAAGCCCGAGACGGGATATACATAGAACGTCCCCTCGTGGTTGCCGATCGCCTGATTCAAACAGCTATACTTCTCACCACCACCGCATGCCAGATTCCTCTGAAACTCGAGTCTCAAGCAAGGCTCTTTAGAAGTTACAGGTAGTAGTCGAGGCCTACATCATAACAACCGTAGCGGGGTATGTATATACTAATGTTGCTGCACTTACCCACATATGAGTATATAGGATTACACTAAATTCTAAATGTTCAATGCCTTTGAAATTCCACAATAATTACTCGAAATGCAATCATTATCGAAGACCAATGACAAATATTTGGCTGGACGACGCTACCTCAGCTAATGTAACTAACTACCTACATACGTCCAGTGACAGATGCCGCAACAGAAAGCAAAGACATCGTCCTCGATGTCAAGAATGCAGATGAAAACGAGAAAACGAAACGTAGTAATACATTTAAAGAACGAAGAATGGGAATAAAGGTTAGTAGAATACATCAGGGTATAAGTAGTATGTAAAGAGACAAGGAGAAAGAATCCGCCGGGATCAAATTGGTAGTTGCCGACGTCGACCAAGGAGCGGGAAGGTATGCTGTGCCGGTAATGGTATAGAGGATGCTAAGTAGTTTGATGATACTGTAATCTCCGATAGTATCGTTGGCATTTGGAGACTTCCTTATAATCCCAGTTTCAATGCAACTGATGTCAGGACCGGAGGCACGTAATTTGTAAAGACCGTTGGTATCGCAGCCTGTATCCTTGGCTTTCGTTTCGGGGATTTCATCCATCCAATAGAAGCTTTTCTTTATCTCCAGGAAGGCACTGACATTGCTGGTCTCACCATTCCCTTCCTTGCTGGCGTAATCCTCAGATGACTTCTCATTCGAGATAATTTGTACTGGGTTTGCTCTGAGCTCGTCCGTTTGATCTTCCGTCGCTTCTCTCGCTGGTGTATCTTCGTCTTTCTCCGGCTTTTCCTGGAAAAGCGACTTGAACTCTGCCAGTAAATCGTGGAGACATTTAAGATGCTCTTCTGTCTCTGCGTAGATGGTTATGCCCATGTCCGTCCTGTATAGATTCTCGTCAATCTTGGTGAGGGAGCTCGTCATTGATTGCTGGCCGATGTTCATGTTCCCTGCCTCAATACGCCGTTCGTCGTTCATGTATGCCGCCAAATCGTGCGTCTAATTCGTCGATGGACTCGATATGGCCGACGAAGGTATGACGGGGGATGACTACGTCTGTGTCAGAATCGTTGCGAACGTTCACGAAGGAGAAGTTGGAGTCCACTAAATGGTTGTAGATCCCTCCTTTGTTGAGTATCGCTTGCGTCGCTCCGTTGTATGACGGGGTGAATATGTAAGACTTGTTATTATCTAGGCCTTGCTTGGATCGAGGCTTGACCGGCATCGTAGTGATGGAATGAGCGGAGACAACTATTCGTTTTAGTGATTGCACCGTCAACCATGATACTTGTAGTCATGTTCTTGTGTCTAGTGAAGGTCAACTCCTTTCTAACGATGCTGCAGCCGATTCCCCCTCGGCCGATAATATCCATGCCAATTAGCATCAGTGGTCCCAGGTTATCAACTATATGAAACTCTCGTCTGATGCCGTACAGTAACATTTTTGCCATCAGTGGCCTTGCCGTCGATGTACGCATCCAATAAGACATATTCTGAACTCGGTTGCCTTCTGGCTCCGATTCCTTTTACTAAAATCGGGGCAGGTAAAGTTTTGATTTCGACCTCTATTTTTGTTTTCAAGAAGGTCCTGTCAACAAGTGACATAGTGCAACCTGTGGTCGGTGGATCTTCGATTTTGAGCTTGACATCGACTCGAACGTAGTGCCAGAGCCCGTAGTCTCGACCGGAGGTTGTTGCTTCCAGGGCGTCTAAAGAAATAACTTGCACCGTGTTCGCTTCGACTTCGACTTCGATCTTCGGTCGCGGACGATTCTTCTGATGATGTCTCTCCCAATACTACATCCGTTTCCCTTTCTTCACCTTCTTCCGTGTCGGTCTCGGCTTGGTAGATCTTGGGTCTACCTTCTCTTCTTTCAGAGGGATAACGATCAAACTTTTGCTGTCGTTGGTCGTTCCGTTGGGGTTGAGTGGGGTTGACCTTTTGTTGTTTAATTTATTAGTAAATGTGATCGTTCTGTTGGGGTAGAGTTACGGTTGTGATCCACCCGGTCCTCTTTCCTGGCCTTATATGATGACTGAGGATTGTTTGAGTTCCTATGTTGTCGATGGGGTTTATTGCGGCGGGTGTCACGAGCTTCTTTTCTCGTATAGCGGTCAAACCAATCATGCTTCCTCTGGTTTCCAAGTTATTTGTTCAATGAATTCGGATAGGGTGGTGTGCGTCTTGGGTTCATTCTCAGCCTCACATCAAGGTGGTTATATACGGGCTCAGAGCTGCACCGCTGATATTCTGATGTTGCGATACCAAATTCATTGGAAATAAACTTAAAACCAGAGGAAGTATGATTGGTTTAATTGACCGAAGCTCGTGACACCCGCCGCCCATTACAATGACGCCTATTATTATTATTATTATGATCGACATAGGAACTGCTAATAGCGCCAATCTTATTAATAATCGTTGGGACCTTTTTTTCGACCAGTGACCACAGAAAGCTAGCCTCGACCCGAGCCGGAACCAGCGCCAGCCTGTTCAGGGTTGCGGTACACACTAGACTAGCCCTTGGTGTCCTATCCGAGGGCTACCAAGCTTAGAAGTTTTACATATATCATAGACATCTAACAGCGTGTCCTCTTTGATTAGTTAGGATTTAGATTAACTACTATGAACTAAAATTCCAGGAATAAAAATCTGTATATCTCCGAGACTCCGGGTCCGCAGCGCCATAGATAAAGGTTATCATTAATATCATGAAGAATATTAATCATATAGATGATAGTACATAGCTACATACAATTATTATTAGTAGATCTGTACAATAGATCTACTATCATAGTAGTAACTACCTACCTACTCGCGTTCGCTCGTAGGAAGTGCGAATCGCGATCCGATAAATAAAAAAAACTTGCGTCATGAATTAACTTTAAAAAATAATCAAGGATCAGCTACATATGTACAGTACATATGCATGTAGATTCAATGATTCATACGATGCTCGTAGCACCTACATACATACATACATACGTACCACCTCTTATCATCGGAGTCTGGGGAGGCACAGACAGAGTTCAGCCAAGAGGGTCAAGGTTATTAAAATCCCCGGCTATGTACCTATCATATATGCTCCTGTTCATGTGACCCCAAAAACGTCCTATCATAGAACCGTTAGTGTTCCACGTGATAAGTTATCATGGTGACTAGTGTAGTTTTAGCCTTCCGCTAAGTTGATGATCGAAGGGGTTCCAACCCTGGTTGTGATCACTGATTCATGCCTTGGTAACGTTTAACCTATCATAATCCCATAATCCCGTTTGGAAAATTTTTAAACGGGCCGTGGGTTTATTTTCCGTGCTACAGAAAGTATGACAACGCCATCTCACAATGGTGGTAATCCCGAGTGGTGAGATTAGATTTCCACCTGGGCTTGATTGGAATTGGGCAATAACGACCTTGGTGCATGACAGTGCCGAGCTTTCTACCGACGACGCAGTTGCAAATGGCAATGCTAACCATTTATTACTCATCTCCTCCTCCTCCTCCTCCTCTACTTCGGATTCGGATATGGAGGCCGCCACTTCCGACGTTCTGCTTGCTGATGTCCAGTCTGACGATGCCCCATCATTGGCAGAACTGAGCACCTCTTCCAATAATAGTCTCGAAGATCTTGGACCCCGAAACCAGTCTCGGAAGTTAACCTTCCTGAACGGATTGGCTCTCGTTGTTAGCCTCCAGATTGGATCGGGGATTTTCTCTGCACCTTCTCAGGTCTCCCAACATGTGTCAGCGCCGGGAGTCGGCATCATAGTATGGGTACTTGGTGGCGTTCTAGTGTGGACGGGAGTCGCTTCATTCATCGAACTCGGTCTCACGATCACTCAAAACGGGGGTGCCCAGGAATATCTAAGGTACTGCTATGGCGATTTAATGGGGTTTCTGTTCACCTGGACCTGGGTTGCAATCTCTAAGCCGTCATCCATGGCAGTTATCTCTACTGTCTTTGCCAATCATTTCTGTCATATCTTTGTTCATCCGAGGACTGTCATCTCACCTTGGCTGATCAAGCTTGTTGCCATAATTGGAATAGGAGCAATCACCGCGGTCAATTGTGCTGGAGCCAAAACAGGCGTGAAAGCTGCAAATGTATTTTTCGTGCTGAAGCTGACGGCGGTGTTTTCCGTGGCTCTTTTTGGAATAGGAGCTAGCTTACTTGGATATGGGGAAGGGATGAGGATCGGCGGCCATCGGTGGTTTGATGGTGACTATGTAGAGGCCGTCGGATTGTGGACGCAAATCGGGAACACTGTAACAGCCTTATTCGGAGCACTGTATTGCTACGGAGGTTGGGAAGCGGTAAGGTGTCACTGCCCGCCCCCCCTCCCCCGTGTATTGGATATAGCGCCCTATATTAACATTCTTAGATTGGCTTTGTTGTTGGAGACATGGAGGATGCACGGCGTGATCTCCGAAGGGTACTCAATTGTGCCCTTGTAATTGTCATAATCGCATTCACCTCCATGAATACGGCTCTATATCTAATACTTTCAATCGTCGTAATAAGAAAGGAATATACACCAGTCGTAGTAAGTCCAGGGAAGTCATTACCGGTCCCTTCACCAATGGTTGACATTCCTTACAGGAATTTGGGCGATATCTATTTGGCTTTGGAGGCAGCCTACTGTATTCCTTAGTTATCGCCATGTCAGCAATGGGGGCGTTGAACGCCAATGTTTTTGCGACGGCCATTCTGTGCGTCACAGCCAGTCGTCGCGGCTACTTTCCTCGGATCTTTGCGAATATGCACTATGCCCGTGGGACAAGCGAGAGTGATTACTATCGACGAGTTCTGCGGAATTGGCCAGCAATGATACGAAACGTAATCATTGGTTTTGCAACGATGACTTCGACCCTGCGACTGGAAAGAAATGTGCCCATGTAAGAGATTTCTCACAATTTCCGCTAAGTTTCTGGATTCTATTCATGCTCATCTTTTAATTAGATATGTAATGCTTCTGAATGCTTGCATCTCTTCATTTTACATCTTAATTGGTACTTTCAATGCCCTCATCACATTTATCGGTAATAATCCAGTTTTTCTTTCACTCTAGTTCTTAACATTGCCCGGTAATAGATAATACTAATATATCAATCAACCTTTAGGAATATCCATGTACTTCTTTTTCCTGTTATGCACCATAGGTATCTTCATCATTCGAAGACGCGAAAAGGCGGACAATAGCGAACGACAACGACTCGCCTATCGAACATGGATTGGGAATCCAATCATTTTCAGCGCTGTGAGCGGATTCATTGTTTTAAGGGGCATCCTGAGCGATTACCTTCAGGGATTGGCTATTGTTTTTGTGCTTGGCATTGGATGTGTTATTTTCAGAATTAGATTCCCGTCGCACTGATCGATGGCAGGGAGAAGAATGTGTATGTGAATGGTTCTGTGTATCATTTTTCAGGTTAATTTTTTGTTGGGCTTTTATGATGATGAGTGCTCAGGTGATGAAACCCTATGGGTATTCATTTTAATTTCGGTATATACAAAGTATGTATGTATTTATATTCGGATTCTATAATCTAAAAGTATTTATGTATTTATGTGTGTTTTCTCTTTTCCTTTCAACACCGAAACCGAAGCATGCAATACCTAATATGAGCTGAGGTATAGGTAACTATCGGTGTCTAGAACGACCATTTTCCCCCAAGCCACATAGTGACCCGGTCAACAACGTCTTTTACTTTATGCGCAATCCCTTTGCAGTCCCGCTGTTTTTCTCGCCGTCAGAGTTCATAGTGCCAAGAGTTGTCTGTGGTTTCTTACCTCAAATCTAAGCTCGATGGCGCCGGAACCATCCATCTTAACGTCCTCGCTAAGCTTCTGGAAATGGTAGCCGAAGGCCGGAAGAATGTGCAGGTCCCAGGCCCAATACAGTGCCCCTACTGCGTAGATCAACACACCAGTCGCCGGGCCAGCATAACTGGTGACAATTGGAGACTTTGTAAGAAGGGAGGTATGCAAGTCGGGAGGAAACCATGAGACAATAAAGACAAACAGATTGGTGAGTATATATATGACAGTGAGAGGATAGATCACCCAGAAGCCGAGCCTCGAGGTTTTTGGCTTCCAGCGGTGATCAACCTCTGAGAAGCTGGAGAGCCAGGGTGCGCATAGTAAGGCGCATCCAATTGCGACTGGAAATAAGGTCAGTGTATTGGACGGTGATGAATGACAAGGAGCCTTACCGCCAAGCAAAGTCCTGCTGTAGTTGAAGAGCGTGCTCACGATTAAATATCCATTTGGGTCATCGAGGGGCGTTGCTATTATAAAGATAGTTGAGAAAATCCAGTGTAAAAGCAACGCTGGGCCAGGAGTGCCAAGATGAGTTGATCGCGTCCAAAATTCGGGCCAAGGTATTACGCCCTCACGGGCTATTTCCTGTTTGACTGATACGATTTCAGTTCCTCGGTCGTTCGATATTTTAGGACCGACTAGTCATACCCCTTGTGTTCACATATGTCGAAGACATAACATTTCCAGCTGAAGAGAGACACAGCAGTATCCCTGACACTTGTCTCACTTTCGCCGACGTTCCGAAGATCTACTCCGTTTCTAAGTTGATAGCGCTTTACCTTGCTGAATAGATAAGTGTACCTTCGAGAAGAACAACGATAGCATGTCCTGTGTAGTTGCCATCTCTTCTATCGAGCATGTAGCAAACTAGCTTCTTGTCAGAGATGATAGACTAGGTTCTGAGCCGTGCTGCTTACGAATGCAACATTCACCATCAGGTAAAAGAACGTTACTAGGAAGAGTGTGGCAATAGCCCCACGGCGATAGACTCTGTGTGGGTCTTTGTCTGGTCTACGAACTTCTTCCAAAATCTGGATTGAACTAACATTAGCATAACCATCATTATTGCCTTTGCACTGCAAAGTCGAAAACTCTTTAGGGGGTAGCAGACAGGATTTTCAAAGAGCACCCACATACAAAGTTCACGTTTTCATAGCCTGCATAGACTCTCATTATGTCCAGTATTGCAATCGCCACCACGTAAGGACTGGTAATGGCCCCGCCAAAAGATCCTTGAAAGTTCGAGGTTCCATTTGAACCACGTGATTCTGCAAAGCGACTACTTCCTAGGGCATAAAACCCAAGGACAGTAATCGCGGAAAGGAAAGACACCTTATACAAGGCGAAGGCATCACTGAAACGAATGTAATTTAGACGTGAAAGAGATTGGAAGAGGCATACTACACCAACCAGCAGGGTGGCAAAGAGCTTCTGCAGTCGGTAGTCGGTAGTAGTAGTCCCAGGCGGAGTACTTGCTCGGATGACAGCCGAACCAAACACCAGGGCATTCGCGTGGCTTCCACTAAGGACCACGAACATAATCGAGTACATATAGGTCATAAGCTTCCTAGGCTTCGTCCACACCAAATCGATCTATGATTCAATGGACCATCCGTAAATATGTCTGGTTTTCTATTTGTAACGGGGGCAGAATCGTAGGATGTACATACATAATGGAGCTCGCCACCAGTTAGCGGAAACTGAATTCCATACTCGAGGTACACGAAGAGACTGATAGAATAAATCACGAGTCAGCTCGAGCCTCGTCCAGCACTGTCCGATGAGAGGAGTTACCCTGCCCAAGTGATTACCCCTCCGACAAGCCAGAGTATTAGGCTGAGGCCCTTACTGCCCGTGATGGAGAGGATTACTGGCGGTGCAACAAAAATGCCAGAACCGATAATTCGATTAAGAGTCAAAGCGCTGGGACATGATAGTAGTTAGTAATATGTAGCTACCAAGGCTCAATTGACATTTGCTTACCATGTTGATCTATAGCCAAGAAATTCCCTCTTCTTGACAGGGACATAGGCAGCTACTACCGGGCCCTGGGAAGGATTGATCGATGTGATTGAGTGTGCTCTCTCAATATTGCGCCGTGCACGGATGACATTGGGGTCATTCTGATATTCCATGATATGTATCAAAATATGGATCCGGATGCCTGGGTGTCTCCACAATGGATTCTAGAAATCCTCTGGGAGATTAAATAGTGCCGTTGAGTCTAGGGACACTGCATTGATATAATTCTGACTTTGCTGTAACTGTTTTACTTCCTCATTTCCAACACCCACCTTCTTTTCTTCTTCTTTTCGATAAGGCTTCTCCACTGTTCAACGCTATACACCATGTGCAAGGCTGAGAGGCTTTCTCGGGCAATTTCATGCTGGTCAAGCATTTCTTGACTCATGCCTAGCATGCATTAGTTGTATGTACTAAGTTATTACAGTTACATACTGATGCACCCTAGGGCCTTAAGGCTGGCGGGCGATCGCGCGATGGGTCTAACTAACACTAACTTACCTAGCGTGGGGCAAATCGAAGTGGCAAACTTTTTCCGCTCTTTTTTAGCCTGATCTCCACCATACAAAATATTGATGGATTGTAGATACATAAGCCAATTGATTGTTTTTGTTATTAATTCAGTGCCCGGTCCCCACTCTTTCACCCCGGGCCGTTTTAATCGGCAAGGCCGGGTTATTCTAAAGTTAAAAGGAAGAACCCGAAAGTTTATATGTACCGGGTATTACATGTGGGTGGTAGCATAGGTACATACATGTATAATACATAACACTATCACCTCTTTAAGTATTCCAAAATTAATTCAGAAATCCAGTGGCTGGAGGATTTTGATTATGTGGCGTGGAGGTAACGAGTCGTGTACGTAGTTACATACTACTATAGTACGCATAGTTTCGCATAATCTCAAATCTTGTATCAAGGAAAATCGGGGTTTTTTTTTTCTAATCTACATGAAATAAACTTTTCTGCCAAGCCTACTATACAATAGTTAAGAACTTGAAGGCTTGTCGAATATGTCAATTGGATTCGAATGTCTCAATTCTATTATCCTTGTTTCCTTCAGGCTTCTCGAATCTTCAGGGCCCTTGTTTTAACCATCCTTTATTCGGACTAGTCCTTAAGAATCCACAAAGTAAATATACATAACCCCACGATGATGAAACAACATCCATGATCCGTGTCGATCGCTAACCTAATCAAGTATGTATATCCGCCTCGTTGGAGGGGCAGGTGGATCCAGAATCATATCGGTGTCTAGGACTATGTAGGTTTGATGTTCCATGGTTTTACGAAAACGCCAAACCATTTTTATCAGCGGCAAGCTCTCCCAAAATGAGAGGTAAAAGACGCGTCCCTGCACACGCGACGTCGATCAAAATGCAAGATATTTCTATCTCGGGCAGAAGAATGTTGGAAGTCTCATGGGCTTTAATTTTTAATTTAAATTCCCAGAATTCATTAAGTTATATCCGAAGCATGTAACTATGCGTCGGGGGCCTCGTTTTCTGGTCCGTGCGCTTGCATCCGCCAGGTGGCCCAGGTCAAAATGGCCAGCCCCAAAAATGAGAGGCAAAAAGGCGCG
>NPHW01003581.1:26607-59680 GCA_002240705.1 Elaphomyces granulatus
AGTCTCAAAGAATTTAATTTTTAGTTTAAATTCCTAGAATTCATTGAGTTATTCCCAAAGCATGTAACTATGCGTCGGGGGCCTCGTTTTCTGGTCCTTGCGCTTCCGCGAACAAATTGTTTAGCGTCTTCGTAGAACCGCGGGAACATCTCTACCTAAGCAAAGCTAGGAGGAGAACCGTGGGAAAATCTCCACTTAGACAAAACTAGTGAGGTACAACCGCCTGTCGACGCAGTAGGGGGATAGGTTAGCAAGGCTTTTCCACAATCACAATTTACCTAAAAAAGAAGGAATGAATAGTGATACGATAAAGAACGTTGCATCAATCTAGTTAACTCTTGAGGTCTTCTCACCTCTATGGACTGAAGGTCACATGACGGCTGACCTTTCCTTTCGAAGTTTAGTTTTTTATTTTAGATCTTCCTTAGTTAAAGGGTTTGGAGCTGGCCTCAAACCTCCCACTTTCGAATTTGCCTGCAATTGAACAACGCAATCGAAATAATTATTGTTGGATCAAAATCATACAAAATTGGCTGGCGATTATTTCAGTTCCATCCTTGATAATTTTGAGCATGTGGTTATTGAGTTATTCCTGCGCCGGATTGCGGGAGCTAATCTAGTAATAAACCCTGCAGTGGCCACGAACGATTATTAATGATAGTTTGACGTTGCATGTTCATTTTTCGGGCATTAATAAAACTTAAGGTTTTTAGCCGTAAAAGCTATCAACATCTCTCTTATGATAGATTCTAGAACAATAAAGGAAGCCTGATGATAGCTCAGAATGGAGCATCGCAACCCCGTTTTCACCCTGTGGCTGCTTTCTATGCCCTCTGTAGTGGATAACCCCCACTGCTGCCTAGGAATCAGAACTGTCCACCTCTGAATGGCCACATATACTTTGATAACCTGTTTACGAGCTTGAAAACGAGAATCAAGATACCCCCACTGCTATCAGCTTAGGAATCAGAACTGTTCTACGTCTGAATGGCCAGAGGATGTGAGATTGTGAATACTAGTATCCTGTTTAGGAGCTTGAAAACAAGAATGATGTAACTAACGTTGATCAAGATAATAAAACGTGTAAGATTTATATTCTTTTCTCCTCATACCGTATTAAACCCTGTGATTTAGCCCTGCCATTCTTTGGGCCCCCGCATAGGTGCCCAATGAGTTGTGGGGATACGGCGGATTCTACGGTTCTAGAAGGTGTGATTGTGGGGAGTATTTGGGCGAATGGTAGCAGCAGACTTCACATTTGGGGCGTATGCAATGTCTTTATTTCTGGCCTTGCGCGGCCCGCCTTCTAAATAAGTCCCTTCTAATAATTCGATTGCCCACAGCGATCTTGTTAATCCTCGGCAGATTCCTTGTGTCGTCGGGCCTTGTCTTCCCCAGCCAGCGCTACATTCAATCCCAGGAACCTGGTTGTTGGTGAAATCGATCACCTGTGCAGCATGATGGAGCCATATCACCTGCAGTGTCTGACCCAGGTCAGGGAGATCTATGAACGGTTTTTCTGGGAACAAAATATTTCACCGGCGCTTTCTGCCTTGGAAACGTTATGCTCTAATATTCGGGCACATCTCCGAGAAGTAAAGAGACATGTTGCTAGACTAGATACGCCTCAAACCAGAGAAGAAGTCGTTCTGATAATTTCGGAGCTCTCCGGTGGTCTATCCACCGCGTTGAGAGAAGTCAAAAAAGGCCTTCAGTCGAGGACCGAGTCTCATTCCAGAATGAGGCCCGTGACGGATTCCTGCAGCGACTTGAACGTTGTTCTTCGTTTTCAATCTTTTATCTTAGAAAATTTGGCTGCCGTAACGTCGACGTTAGTGGACCCCATAGTTTTGGACTTGCAATAACTCTTGTTTCTAACAATTTTAATCTAGGTTACTGTCTAAGCCCTTTTACAGTCCTGGAGCCTCAAAGGATTTGAGGGACCTTCTTGAGTTCTTTCTCCAGGGATCGCGACCGCAAAGGTCACGGCGTATTCTTAGCACTTCCTTGTTGAGAAGAATTTCACAGTCATCAACTGCGCATCCAAATCGAGACACGGCGAGAGTTTTTGCTAGAAGGCTAAGATCAAGCGCGGATCAAGAATTTGGCAGTATCAGCTCTAATGAGGTTGGATATCGAAAGATGCTGGTAGCGGTATATTGGTGCAAATATGTAACCATTCCGTCAATTGTTGTAGAAGAAGTTTTGCTGATTTCTTTTAGAGCCTGGATTGCTTTGAAAATTACCAGCGAGACAGAGAGGTGAAATTTACCAATTTCTCATCAGAAAACACTCTAATCTCATCTAGGCTTCGTCGAGTTCGACACGTCACGTCGATCCTGAAAATCGCAGAATCTCGCAGATATTCCTAGATGCCATCAAGAGTACCTGGCTGCTGATTCACATCAGAGGTGAAACAACATTGTTGGAAACCAATCAAATTTTGAATAGCTTTACTAATCTGATAGAAAAGGTGAGTTTTCTGATTTATTAATTCATATTAGTTTTTTAAGATGGGCCGTCACTTATACTTTTGATAGAGGATGTCTAATCACATCCTTCGTTTTTACAACGAAGTATTTGAAATGCCGGACTATGATGCTATCGAGGATCATGGAGATTTCAAGTTTTCCATTCGCGGCTATTCGATGTCGTCGCCTTCTAGGGTGAGTGCAACAATATCTCATGTTCGTGATGCGAAAATCTGGAAACTTACCTATGTTGTTTTTATTAGAACACTACAACAATCGAATTAAGCAGGCTTATCCCGTGTGTAGAATCTCAACCTCAGACATCACCGGTAGGATGTCAGCTGTCTCCACCATCACAAATGTTTTCAACCCCTACAAAGAGAGTGCATCGCAAAAAGGTCCCCGGACCTTCCATAGATCAGACAAATCTACTAGGTAGCCGTGTACACCCAACTTCGGAGCCATTTCAGTCCCAAGTGAAACGGCAAACGCCTTACTCCGACCAGCCTCTACCACCACATAACTGCGAGTTTGCTAGTGGGAGTACCAGTGCCCTTGGTCAAGGAACAGACTTACCGATTGGACCTGGTGTGGTCATTACAGCGGTGGCATCCTTGGCTGAGAGCCTAAATCACGAATCCTTACCTCACCGTAGCAATACGCCATTTAGCCAAGGTCCGGATGCGAGACATTCACCGGAGCAAGCAATGACTTGGGTATCACCATACAATGAATCCCTTCTGCAGTTGCCCCATAATGTCGGCCAGCCTTCGAGTGATAGCAGTCGAGAGATTTTTGAGTTAAATGCTCTGCCAACATCGGACAATGTAAGCCAGGCTGATGGCAGCCTTCATACGACTGAACAAGAGAGTGGATTACATGTAACCTCTCTAGAATATTCGGGATTGCACGTGACTCTTTTGGAAAATGCCCCGGATCCACGAGGAATTGAGCACATCTACATTCTTCCTGGAGAAACCGAGATTTTTAATGAGTGGCCAGGTTCTGTGTCGCGATTCTATAAGTTCGTTTCCGTGCATGGAAAATACTGGGGCTCTCCCTGCTAATATTTCTAGTGACATACTTTCTTCCAATGGCACCACATTTGTCCCGTCCAACCTACGGCTCTTTCGAACATTGGACGGTAGGATTCATATACATACACAGCGGGAGGGAGACAGAATGCATGATTTTTACAGTAAGGGTCTATCCATTTGTATGCACTGATAACATGGTAACATGATTTGCAGTCGACCCCACGACCACAGAACTCATTCCTCAATACGCTTTCAATGATGATCGCAGTCGTGGTTCGGAGATATTTTTTAGGCAAGACGGAGATCTGATAGGGCTGCGATACAAATTTCTTGCAAACCAGTCCTGCGGTTAGTGACCCCGAATACAATGGGATTCGGTAATCCGTTCTCTTGTAATCCGGGTGTTGACGATTTCCGTGTCTTAGAATCTCAACTTCAGCTTTACGATTTTCAAGGCTTGCTCACACGCATGATTTTTGGCGGTCAATACAAGTACTATCCTCCCCTCTCTTCTCATATTTTTCTCTAAGGCTGTATTGACTGATAAATATCCATTAGAGTTAAAAAGGCCAGTTTGTTTGACCGACACACTACTAAACACGTCTACGACTATCCAAAAATCCAGTTTTGGACAGAGTCAACACGAGCTAATAATGCAAGCTCACTCTTCACCGGTGCGAAGTTCTCCTTGGATCAAATCGAGAAAGCAAAGGGCCGTTTGAATGCCTCAAAGATGTTGCTTTTTGCTGATGGATGTATCTTTATATTGATTCGTATGTGACGAAATTTCTAACTAGTAACCTCTCGTTCTCTATCCCTGGGGGCGGACTATTGTGAAGACCGTGGCGCTAACATGATGAATAGTCTCAGAACGAATCGCTCTTCAGCGGCCGGGCTCTCTTTCGCGTTCAGGGTCCCACTGCTTGCGTATCACGCCAATTAAAGGAACATTACTAAAGATAAAGAAGTTGAAATATCTTCCCATTTGTCAAAACGGCACTAGTTTTACAGATCAAGATGGTATAGGGTTCGAAACTTATAAATCCGTGGAAATTGAATTCCTCGATGCATCCAGTGGGTGACCTTGCCCTAGATATACGCTCGTTCACATTGGGCTTCTCAGCTGACTATCCCAGATTGCCAAGGGTTTTCTAGCACATTTGCTGAACTGCAGAATCGCTGGTTGGAGAGCTGTGCCTCCATCGAATATTTTCGAGAACTGCAGCGGAATCGCCGATTAATTGTCAAGTAATGCGAAAATGGTGATTCCATCCAACCAACAACTGTCTACCAGTGAGACTAGGTTTCGGAAATGCTACTGCTGCTGCTTTTTTGAATATGCAGTCTGATGGACGTGTCAAATGTTTTCGGCCGCTCCAACCTCGGATACCCGTCTTACTGTTACCACGTGAATTGACCTGAAGACCCTTCATGTCGTCGGGCATGAATGGAAGTATATTCGTCTTCATAGAAAAATTTATGTGCCCCGAATGCGGGCTTCAAATCATCAATCCATATCGCTTTTGGATCGAATTCTGCGAAGAATATGTGCTTTGTCCAATCAGGTTTCCGGGCCTGATAAAACTTCAAAACAATTACGCGCTGCCCTGCAATTGTTTCGATCCCCAGGATACAGATTTTTCCAGGAGAAGCCGACATTGACGGTCCACGGACTCCGCGTGCAGTCCCCGCAAGCTCGGAGTAGGCCTCACTGAAGATCTCATATGCTCTGACCAACGGGATTGAGAAGTAGTCGCTAGGACCGGTGTCTCGTTCGACAAACCTATAAGTCAGATTAATCTCTATTTGGTTATGAGTGACTTTCTAGCCATTTACATATAGTATGGTATGAGACCGAGTTGCACTTGGAGGTTCCACATCTGTTTCCACACCGTTGCGTTATCGTTCACTCGACGAACAAGAGGAGCCTGACATCTAATTTGAGCTCCTGTTGATCGAATTAGACTAATGGCCTGCCTCACTACTGCTGTTTGGAGCTCTCGGGGATGGCTAAAATGAGCCTGGAATGACAGCTGTTTGCCCGACCGGACCACGTCAGAGAACAGTCTTAAAATCTCGTCGCTGTCCGCATCCGACACGAATCTCCAGGGCCAATAGGCAAGAGATTTGGATCCTATGCGGACTGTCTGGAGGCTCTCTGTGTCTTTTCCAAGGAGTGGTTCGATGTATTTCCGAAGCGTTGCCGCAGACATCACCATTGGATCGCCTCCGGTGAACAGTACATCTGCAACCTGAGGGTGGTTAGCAATGTACTGTCTCAGCAAGAGATGATCATTGGAGTTCATTTGCTGATCTGATCCAACCGAGGTGAATTGAGCCCATCGAAAGCAATACGTGCAGTAAGAGTGGCAGAATTGGCCCTATCGATAATGTAAGCGAGTATTGCTTCTTGATGACCAAAAAGGCTACCTCTGCTGGGAAAAACAGAACGGTATTGCGATATTTGTGCTGTATTCCTTCCATACGCCGTCCGTCCATTATTGGGATGTTTTTCTCTCTCTGTTCTGCAGGATGGGCATTCAGGGTCGACCGGATTCGTTCAGCCTCCTCACGGACGGCAACCCTTGTCGTTCTTGGACTTGCCATCACATCCCACACGGCATTGAAGTCATCCTTTGAAAGCATTTCTGGCTGAGGAAATACCAATTGGAAGATTGGATCTTCCGGGACTTTTGACCTATACCACATATGTAAGGATCCCGTTGTTTGGCCCCCAGTCTAAGGACATCTCTCGATACTGACCAGTCGATTAAATTCTCCAGGACGTAATTGTTGACCCGCATAGGGTATACCTGTGCGACTACATGGAATGGCTGTGGATCTAAATTTGGACAGTATCGCGCAAATATGTCTGCAATGCGGCTCTTTGTGAACAGATTGAAGGGTGGATTGCCAAAATATGGCTTTTGAGGCGTCGCGGAGAGACGAGGTACCGTAGTAGATACAAATCTCATTGGCTCTTGCTTATTTGGACACATGATACCTCGGGCGATAGAGTTAAACGGACGAAGCGTAAACGTCATGATCCAGACACACGTGACACGCAGGTGGTTCAAGCTTAAGATAAGATAGAGTATTAGAATTTACATAGCTTAATTTCCATCCATTGTCCATACAGCGAGTTTTTAAACCACAGTTCACATTTCCACTCAGCCGCAATGCAATGCAGATAATAGATCTCGCAGCACGGCGTTGGCCACAGCCCTGAGGCTGCAGGCAAGAGCTGTCTCACATGCTCACCGGTGGCCTTGCGGTGGTGGCCTTGGAGCACCACATACATGATGTATATCCATCCACCATCTATTGATATGCCAGCTGTTCGGGGGGTGATGCGTGGGCGGTATCGATCAATGCCACGTAAATGTCTCATTATCTCTGAAAGTGGAGTACGTAACAGAGTCTTCCCTGCATCCTTACACCCCACTGGGAGGATTGCAAAATGCGCCACAAGAATGGTGGTTAACTAACTGAGGTAAAAGCTATGCTGCGCAGCGAGAGAAGAGGAAACCCTTCCGCGTGGGGTGCATTTGCAGACTATCCAGATTACTGCTTCTGGATCAGAGCAGAGCCTCGATTCCGGATTGGTGGAGGCTGATGTATGTTGACATGAGGGTTCGTATCTATGCATTAGAAAAGGAACAGAACAAGAAAAAAAAAAAAAAGGGGAATTGAAACAAAGAAAAATATGGAAAAGAAAATCGGCCGAGAAAATAGAGGGCTAAATTAAACCCTGTTCTTTTTTCTCTGATAATAATCACTTATTCTTCCCAGGTTTATATGCGACTCAATCAGAGGGGATAGCAACAGTGCAGCTTCACGGGCAAGTCTCTATATAATAATTGCTCGTTCAGAATGAGTTCGCCAGCCAATGTAGCTTGCCTCCAATCCATCAATTTCTCGCTGCTCAAGTCCGGTGAAGCGTCGGAAATTTCAAGGCTCCTGCAGGCTTGCCAAATAAACGGGTTTTTCTATCTCAACCTCGAAGATGATGCGCATGGTTTTCTGCTTGACTTGGCCAAAGCCCTTGCCTTGCTGATGGGGTTTTACGATGAGCCTCTGGACATCAAGCTCCGGTCCTATAAAGGTGAAGGTATGGCTGGGTAAGTACTATCATAACTGGCCACCAAGAACGAAATTTATTTTGTTTGCTTTTGCAGATACAAGCCCATCGGAACCCACGCTGGGCTCGTGGAAGGCAAAGGAGACGGTTACGAGAACTTTAGAGTGAGCCGGTTTTCTTTTCTTTTCTTCTTCCTTTTTCCTTTCTCTCTCTCTTTTTCTTCCAGTGGAAACTGATGAAGGATAGGTCCCCAAGGATGATCTGTTTGCGGACACGACAACATTTCCAAAGCAGATCTACGAGAATAAGGAACTTTTTGTGAGACTTGTTACGACAGCACATTCTATCATGACAGTGATCCTGTCAGCATTGTCCGACTCCTTGGGGGTTTCTGGGCCAGATCGATTCGAAAATAAACATCGGCTCCATGCCCCTGCTAGGGCCGAACTGCAGTTCCTTAAATACGCTAAGCAGACCGTCAATGGACCCAATGTGGGTTTTGGCAAGCACACTGACATAGGAACCTTGAATCTGCTGCTTTTCGACGATTGGGGTCTCCAGGTTCTCTGTCCAGAGCATGGTTCCTGGGAATACGTCCAACCGAAAAAACACCAGGCCGTGGTCAATGTGGGGGATACTCTGCATGCCCTTTCCCATCAGCAGCTCCGCTCCGTAGTTCACAGGGTCAAGCCTGTAAAGGAAAATCAGGACCGTTGTCGCTTTTCAACCGGATATTTTTTGCGTGCAGAGAACCAGACTCTGATTAGAGATAGCAACGGTGAGCAGCGAACAGCGCTGCAATACTACGAACGCAAGTTCAAGGTCTATCAAGAACCGCATGAGGTACAGAAATTAACATCTATTATCACAGGTGGAATGGAGAAAATGTCCAATGTCATTCAAGGTGATCAAACATCATAGCGCAAGTTTGTCCCTCTCGTCCTTTTATCTTTTCTCGTTTTCGGGGGGGGGTTTTTTTTTTTTTTTCAACTTTTTTTCAACCTTTTTTTTTGCAATTTCTCTTTTCGCTTTTTCATCTTTTTCTTTTGGCCCTCGAGAAGGTGCCTGAAATTATCAAGAAGCCTCGCTTAATTAAGTTAACGCTCGATGCTCGGCCAACATTGAACCTAAGAGACTTAAGAGACGCTAGTCAATCTAGACCGGCAAGGGTTCTATTTGCTGTTTCTATTTGCTGAATGTGGAACTTCGAAGTGTGCTGTCATCAATTGCAATTGGCAGCGTGGGCAATAATGAAGTCATATATATTAATACCAGGGCTCAAAGGACCGGTGATTGAACCATTGCCAAGAGAACTGGAGTATCATAGGAGTTAAGATTTTGCAGAAAGATTCTAAGTGTCAATTACTGTTCTTCAAACGATCGATTGGTGAGAAATTAATTGAATGAGAAATACTGCACTGTTTAAAGTGAACCTTAACAATAGAATCCTAGACAGAATCCTAGACAGACTCATAGGTTAGATTCAGGTTATTATTATATGTTGTACAGTTCATGCACAAATTGTCTCATTATTTGCACCAGTAAAATGTGCGGCCCGAGATGTCCGATCTCCGATGTTATGTAGTGTGTGCGCACGTCATAGTTCAACTTCCCCGTTTCCTTTTTGGTATTTGGTATATCAGTCACTTGACACTCAACTCATCTTCCACCCCTTCAGCTTGGCTATTTCCAATTGGTGTTCTCCCAACCTTGATTATCTTGTCCTGTCTTTATCGTATCGTTTCCATGCTCGTTTACTGCAGACCACGTCTCTCCTCCGTTGCATTGGGCGTCTTATCTCTCGCCAGTCAACCATCCTCCCATCGAAACCCCTGCGGACCTTTCCTCCTCTCCACGAGGGATATGTCCATAGTGCCAGATCGTCTGGATCTTTTCAGGCCAGCAAAAAGAGTGGCAGGACAGAGACAAGATGTCTGGTACGTAAAGACTCGGGTAGTGTAGTAGATTGTCCTAACCAATCTCCTGGTGCCAGGTCAATCGTGAACGAAGCCGCCGCGGCCTCCCCCGTGCAGCCCATTGTCAATATGGGACAGGGTTTCTTGTGAGCAGGCTCCGTTGATGTTTGGTTCCCGAACGAAAGCTGTGAGGAGAACTCATTCTCCGTCCTTAACAGTGGCTATAACCCTCCGTCGTTCGCCCTGAATGCGGCCAAATTAGCGCTGGATCGAGTGGACTGCAACCAGTATTCGCCCACGAAGGTGAAATCTGTTGTTACCAATATGCTGTCAATGGGATTTGGTCGCTGACGATCAGATCAATATAGGGCCGGCCGCGTTTGAAGAGAGCTATTGCAGACGCATATTCGCCTTCCTTCGGCCGCCAGTTAGATCCGGATACGGAGGTAACTATCACAACCGGAGCAAATGAAGGTCTGGCTTTAACACGATGTTGATATTGGGATTTCATGCTCATAGGGCCATAGGAATGTTATCTGCCTTCATGGCCTTTATCGAACCAGGGGACGAGGTGATCATCTTTGAACCATTCTTTGATCAGTCTGTATCCGGACCTAGGTATATTTAGGTCATTTTCACGTTGACAACTGGCGTAGGTATATTAGCAATATCGAGATGCCTGGGGGGACCATCCGATACGTTCCTTTACACCCACCTAAAGACGGAGCGTCCAGGACGTCTTCAGCTGCAGAATGGACCATAGATTTTGACCAATTGGAGAAGACAATCAACTCCAAGACGAAGATGATTGTGGGTGTAACGTTTAGGAGGTTTCATGTGGCTATTAATAAAAACTAATTTGGAACAGGTACTCAATTCGCCGTAAGCAGAAGCCTACTTTTTGTTGTATCGCTCGCCGTCCAGGCCACTGACAAACTGGCCATAGTCACAATCCTGTCGGCAAAGTCTTTTCGCATGACGAGCTCATTTGCATTGGCGACCTCTGCGTGAAGCATAATATAATCATTCTATCCGATGAGGTCTATGATCGCCTCTATTACGTTCCATTCACTAGAATAGCAACGTTGTCTCCAGAACTGTACGAACGTACCCTTACGGTAGGTTCCGCAGGGAAGGCTTTCTATGCAACTGGCTGGCGAGTGGGTTATCTCATTGGCCCAAAACATCTCACCCATTACGTTGCCGCCGCACACACGCGGATATGCTACAGCAGTGTGTCCCCGCTTCAGGAAGCTGCTGCGGTAGGGTTCGAAGAGGCAGATAAGGTCGGGTTCTGGGACGAGAGTAGGGAGGAGATGAAGAGGAAAATGGAGCTGTTCTGCGAGATCTTCGACGAGCTGGAAATTCCCGTATGTGAACCAAGCAGCGTGATTCTCACATTTCCTCTATAGGTTTTGGCTAATGACTCTCACACTTCACAAGTATTCCGATCCTGAAGGCGGCTACTTCGTCCTCGCCAACTTCTCATCTGTCAAAATGCCGGAGGACTACCCATTCCCACCCCAAGTTGCCAACCGCCCTCGCGACTTCAAACTATCGTGGTTTCTGATCAAGGAAGTCGGAGTCGCCTGTATCCCACCCACCGAATTCTACACGGAAGAAAATGCCCATATCGCGGAGAATTACCTCCGATTCGCGGTTTGCAAGAATGACGACGTACTCGAGATGGCCAAGCAGCGGCTACGGGGGCTGAAAGAGTACATTGTGAAATAAAGTGGCTATGATCCTGAAGCTGGAAATGTCCTTCTCAAATCTTTCTAGAGATGTGGCTTGTCAGTATGCGTCCATCCTTTATTTATCATAGGTAGGTATATGCATAGATCCTCGTTGGCACGGAAAGAAGGAAGGCGTAGACGAAGATAGATATGTAGCATTCTGTTTCACGAGTAAACAAATACTACCTTGGTATGTTTGTGCAAATGTTGGCACAAATCCATCCTATTACGCTTGACAAAGATTATGTAAATTCAAAGGCATCATCATCCTATCCAGCAAAAGCACATGCGCCCACTCCATATCTAGAAGAGATCATCGGGGGATGTGATCCCTTCTATAAAAAAAAGAAGGATGATCCATTCAACCCCTCCCCCTCCCCCTCTCCTTCTCCCCCTACTTCATCAGAAGATCAGGCACTCGGGTCTTCCTGGATCCACACCTTTCACAAACACGCATGGTTAGTCAAGTGGTACAAAGGGGTAAAGTAAAATCCTTGTTAGTTAGGGGGGCGCGGTTGGGGTCCGTGGCTTACCTCTACATGGCCAGAAATACGTTGAGGCCTTCGACCTCCATCACCCCCGTCCCCACGCCATCCCAACCCTCTCCACGCCGGAACAGCCTCCTCTCCCGCGGGGGTACGTCGAATCCCTCCCCCCTAGTTCGCGCCGCTACCTGTATAACTGTGGGGTGGGTGATCCTCGCAGCGCGGAGCAGCCAGTAGCTTGACTCCATCAAGTCGCAGGTCTGGCGAAAGCTCGGCCTTATCCCCACGGCCACTAGATGTGGGCGGGACTCCGCCCAACAGAGGGAATCGACACAGTGGCGGACATTCCGCCCGCTCCATTCTGTCTCGCAGGCATGTCGAAGTCCCGTAGCCCCAGGATGAAGGAGGACAGCGAACTCACGTTCCATTTGGTACCTGAGTGCGAGATCGAGTCCGTCAGTCCATTCTCCCTGGGACCGGAGACCGTCGCGGACAAGGCGGAAGAGGAAATAAACGAGGTTGAACACCTCGGGGGCCGCTGCAGAAATTGAAACCCGCTGTTAGTTCCGAATCTCTATGACCTACATTCTATCTGTGTATAACTGACTAGAGAGGATAGGAAAAAACGTCAGCACACTTACCAAAAAGGCACAATCCCAAGACGCGGCGTAACTTGTCCTTTTCCGCTGGGTCCCTGATTCTGACCACGGCCACCACCTCGCTGGAACAGCGAACGGCCAGATCGTCGACCGGTTGGCCAGCCCCAAGGAATTCCGCCCAATCGGCGAAAATGAAGTAATCTCCACTCCGGTTGGTGGCATGGTATACGGCTTGACGGTGTCGCTCTGGAGTATCCCAGTTGAACCGGTTCGGCAACAACGGCGGTCCTTCGATCTGATCCCAGGGGATTGTGCTTTCTCGACAGGGATGGCGGAATGTCTTCTCTCCACACCGAGACCAGTGAAACTTGATATCTGCATAGAGGTGCTGGGAGTTACAGTAACGGACTTCCGAAAACGGACCGCAGCGTGGACATATTACTGACGCACCATCCCACGAATTGCATCTCTTTTCGCAACTGTCCATGGCGCAAGGAAATCCAGTGCTGTCAAGTTGCCAAAAAAAGCCTCCAAGTGGTTGGCGGGCCGAATGTAACGAAAAAGTTGGCTGAGTGTCGGTTTGGATAATCCTTGCTGGTTCAGAGGACTGCCTGAGTGGTACAATTCGAGCTTGAGGATCTGCCATGGGCCCGGCCGGTGGGACAGTATCTTCTCTACTGGGTATCAAAGGCACAACTTGAAGAGATCCTGCTGGAGTAATATCGGGAGTGGCTCGGTTGCTCTCAGAAATGGTTGTACCATCTTGATTATTGCCTGTTGACTTCTCTTCGTCCTGAGACGTTTGCTTTTGTTCCACATTCGACGATTCATCCTCCACCAGAGGAAGGGCTATTGATGAAGATTCCTTGTCTTCTATGCACATAGTCTCCGTGACGTTCTCTTTATATGCCTCGGGAGTTTGGGGAGGTGGTTCATTTTCGCAACTAGATTTCCCAGATTCAGATTTCTCAGGCTCGCAGCTTGTAGTCTCTTCTTCCCGTGCAGCCTCAAAGCTAACTGTGGTATCAATAGCTAGAACCATGTTCTGGATCGTTTCACGGTTTGTATTCTCTTCTTCCCGTGAAGCCTCGAAGTTGACTTTGGTATCAATAGCTAGAACCATGTTCTGGATCGCTTCACATTCTTGTCCCTTCAATTCCTTGTGGCTTTCCGATTTTTTTCCAACGGGGCCCTTTCCACCCGTTGCCGGAGAAGGGAGAGGGGGGAAATCAGTATCGACTATCATCAATGGGCTGTTTGAGGTAGGTGTGGTCATGTTATTGACGGTCTGCCTGTTTGAACGGGATGGTGTGCTACGAGGAGTCCTCCACTCCGTTGCTAATCCAAAGTCGGAGCTATTCCCACGAAATCGAGACCTCGCAGGTTCGGGCCTCAAGCGATTGAGGTCCATTTGCTTTTTATTGGGATCTTTTGATACTGATGGTGATGTTTGCTTTTTGGATCGTGACACGATAGTCCACCCCATGTTGTCATTGGATAGCTGCGCATCAAGATTTTGATTTGGAGATGACCCTGCATCTTCTGTGGTAGTATGGTGGATCGGCTGCGGTACCTCTTTGGTGTGCGGTTGAATAGAATAACATCCGGAGCAGTCATCTTGCAGATATGACCTTTGAGTGTTGTTGTCGTCGGACGAGTATTCTTCGTTTCGCTTGTTTTCTAAAGCAAAGGGTGTGGTGTTTTGAAGTGCATGCGTGGAAGCATGAAATCCAGCCTTCCCCTCAGAACCACTGGCTTTCGAATCCTTAAGCTGAGACTTCTTCGGCTTCTTGATATTCTCCTTGCGTATCTTTTTCGATGCGCTCGTGGTAACCACTGTCTGGCTAATTTTCGCTGCAGTTTCGGTCTCCTCAGGCGCAGGCATCGGCAATATTTCTTCACCGTGCTTTCTTGACGAAATTGCTTCGGTGGGTCGCTGTGATGGGAAGTCAGGTAACCTCTCGAGCATGGCCAAGCTGGTATGGTTTCTTTTGCCACCCTCATTCTCAGAGTCAGTTGATTGAATTTCCGGGATGGTAGAAAGGGTCGAGATGGGTGTATAACACGGCTGAAAAATGCGGAATTCAGGAAGAGCCTTGTTTAGCAGCTGACCCTCTGGTAGGGTACGCATATCATGTGTAGATGTAGTTGTGAAAATAGTAGGAAAGGCGAGCGAGGAAAGTTCGTCTGTCAATGTGGCTACTTCTTGGGATTGCTCGTCTCCGCAGACGCTTTTGCAAGGGCATTTTGACGATTTCCCTGGGTCTTGACTATTCTGAACAGGGATTTGAGAGATCCTGGTGACAATTTGCGAAGAAGTTTGAGTGAAGGGCTCCGATGACTCAATCTTTGTACGTCCGATTGAATTTTGTGAACTCAGCCGGGAAAAGGACTCGGGATCCCTCGTCCCAAGTACGGTGGCTCCCTGTGTTTGAATTCGAGTCCGGAAGGAGTGCGTAGAACGGTCAGTCCTGGTTGTTAAAGATTGGGATACTGTTCTAAGCGAATGCGCCTCATAATGCGAGTTTCCTAATGGCACGTGCCGGGCAACTGCTTGAACTTCTCCCATGGTCTCTGAAGAAGTGTGTACAAACTGAGAATAAGGAGGAACTGCCTCAGTTGTCCCCTGGTCCTCTAGAAAGAGAAGCGGTTCAGGTGACAATTTGGAAACCGTCTGTGAATCCGAGGTTTGATCTTGTCTCATCAGCGTCACAGGACAGATTGCACTCTTGTGTGCTGGTTTAGACTTGCTGCTGGGGGGTTCAGCTTGATTCTGAGCTACAAGTTCTGATAAACCATAGCCAGATACTATTCCGTCTAGGGTTGAAGTCTCTTGTGCTGCTTCATTAACCAGGGAATGCACAGAATCAGTGTGTTCCAGTTGAAACAACTTTTGTGTTTTCTTTTTTTTCTTCCTAGACTTCTTAGGTTTGGGCTCTGTGACATTAGATAATCCTATCTGGCGGGCTTCTTGTGGCTCATTATCGTGATTATCCGCATTGGGAGTATTAGTCGTCATGATGGTCTGTTCGCTGCCTAGTCTTCCATGTTTCGCCAGTACAAGAGACCACCACCATTGGTCTTGAATATTTGTGTCCGCACTATCCTTATCCTTAGAGTCGCTGCTTTGTGGTTGATTCACAGTTGGGATATCTGCAATCACATTGTTCCACCAATTTATCCTCATCATGATTCGCAATGGGGGAATAAGTGTGTCTATTAGTTTTCGCTATGAGACCAATCATGAATTAGCTCACACAATGCTTTTTAAACAAGAAAAAAAAAAGAACTTACTACATCAGAACCCAGGTCAATTATGTAAATGTCATCTGCTGTGTTTACAGTCACAACAGAACTGTCATCTTTGTCAATGTGGACACGAATAATCACACCATTTGCTTGTGAAAAGTCTTTTGCCCACAAGATCCTGCAGCCAAACACTCTGACAACCTCACTCCATTGTGGTCGACTACGTTTAAGCTTCTTGAGGAATTTTTCTGCGCCTCTCTCAAAGTAGATAGCGGTGATTCCCAATACCCTTGTGCTTTGAACCAAGCACTGGGCAATCCTGTGCAGCCCTAACTTGCCTCCTAGATAATTTTCAGGCATCCTCAGTCGAAAGTCGAGATACCCATCAGGATGGAGTGAATCCTGGAAGATCTGGTTCTCCAGCATAGAGACATTATCATCTTCAAGAATCCGAAGAGAAGGGTTATCAGATCTCCAATTTGAAGCTCGCAAATGGAGAATCTCTGGATCCATCCTCTGCTGGGTAGAATTGAATAACTCAGCAATATGTCCAAATATCCCGTGTGGTCTATTAAGAGTTACGTCTTCTCCTTTCTGTTGCTCAGGAGGATCGTTTGGATCTGAGGGAGGTTCTTCTTTGCTTTTTTCACCACGCGTGCTTGAACTTTGGCCCATAATTAATTGATGCTCTGGACTTTTATCCAACACATATCAGACCACTCCATACATAGTTCTAAACAGAAACAAACATATAGTAGTATATTTGAAATATATGAAATCTTACCTAATTAAGTCATTTTATATGATTAGTCGTGATGATGATGATGATTAGTCGTGATTCGTAAAGTGGCGATGAAAGATTGTGTGCGGCTTGAGCTTGTGCGGCTGGTGTTACTGGGAGATGAGGTGAAAGAGAGACTACGTAACAAAAAAACAAAACAAAACAAAACAAAAGCACTATGACTGAGCAACACTCTTAATAAAATGACTTTGTTTTGTCAGTATCATTCTAGGTGAACCACTAGAATTTCGTTGCTATAATACCTAGGTATAATACAGCTGGCTAATAAGTTTATGAAAGACAGTAGTATTAGCGAATAATAGGTATAAAAGATATAGATATTTCTACGTAGACACTCTGAATGAAGTGACTGATGTAAGAGTGACCTGGATCAGCTTCCCCTTCTGCATACCTCTATTCTATCATTAAGCCTGGATTTCCTTAAGCCTTGTTCTGTCCTCATAATTCCCCAACCCCAAGAAGATGATTCGATGCTGTCACCACCAGTCTAGCTGGACAATTTGGTTGTCATTTAGGGAAGTGCAAGAGGCAAAATTCACTCGTTCTCTCTGAATACAGGATGGTCGTCATAGCTGGTGCATGGCAATATATTTGGCTGCTTCTCATCTAGTATGTTCAAGTTGCAGCAGTTATTATATAGATTATTACTGAAGATTTCGCTTATTTCTAGAAGAGACTCGGTTAACCGTTATGTCCTAAGAGAGTACTAGATGGATATATGGATAGTGTCGATTACTTGACCGCTTTATTATGCTGAAGGCGACGCAAAGAATGGCGGCAAAATAAAAGACTTGTAATATATCGTCAATGCGGCGATTCCTGGCCGAAAGAGTGTTATTTTCTTGGGACCATCCTGCGATGTGAACTTGACGCTATGGAAACCATAATGACAGATGCCCTATGAACGCTTACAATTTATAAATACAAAGGTGGTAGAGCCATGCTAATTGTGGACAAGTCCAAAGTATTTGTGCCTCTCATACCAATATTAATATCAATTGATCACAGATTGAAAATTCAATGTGAGGGCTGCCAAAAAGGCACAAATGATGAAAGGGGAAGTCATAAAGCTTGTGTGCAGTGACATTCAAGCTGCAATCTATCACAGGTCGACAGTGAACTGGGTGGAGTTCAATCTCACTGCTGTCCTGCTCTAAACCTCTCAGTGCTGGGAGCAACTTTTTTATGATAATAACTGCCCTCATTTTGCACCAATCGGAGAAAGCCCTGCTGTTTTTCTCAGCATACTAAGAGGGTAATCGTGAAGGTATATATACATCCATATGCACAGCCCTTCAACTGCCAGTCACAGATGAAGAGGAAGAGCTCTCGCACTTTGTAATTGTGCACAATTGCAACCTAGAAAAAAAAGCTTAAAAACCTGATTATAATTAGCAAATAATACTTCTGGTAGACTTTTGAACTTGAAGCTGGCAACATTGCCAATTGGTAAACGGTACATATATGAGTATTATTGCCGTTATCGGCCAGATCCTTCAACGACAGAATAATGTTGTCAAATTTTGACCACGGCTATGTAGCAATTTAGTTAGACTGGGTGGAGGGTGCCCCACTAGTTAGCTAGCTCCCCACCACTCAGAGCCCTCCAAAAGCCTACATAACGATCTACATGATGGTCCGTGGATGGTGCAGATAATCGTTGGCCCGTGCATGCTCCAGTGACGATTTAATGATTAAAAAAGAGAAACCAATAAAATAGCATGCTATTTTAGAAATTCTGTATTCTGTCATAGGACTGGTGCAAGGACTGTCGGTTAAAATGACCGGATACTTTAATTTAACTTGAGCATGTACCTATCATACTTTAGTGGAGTATGGACATGATACAGTACAAAAAAGCGGCGTCAATTGAGACTTCAAGTTGTTTTTCTTAGAATACCTATTGCTTCCCCAGTCCTGGGCTATTAAAAACTTGGGTGGCTACATAGATTATTACATAAGTTTAAATACATAAATAAATACATAATAGTTAAGTCCTTGCTCGAGTTGAGGTTCGTTTTGTCAAAAGCGGGATGGACAAGCTGATTGGCTACGCGCCCGCCGGTTTCATCCTTCTGCGCGGCTAGTCTGACGTTCTATGTTACCATTGGCGGTTACAATTGGCCGGTACAAGCATCTGTAAAGAAAGTTCTGATCACAGATGAAGGAGCTATTGCTGATCGATATATGAAACAACAATACAAGTGACATAGTCTGTGAGTCACTCCTCATCTGGCAGATCTGCCGTCAAGGCGCATAAGCTGTCCCTCATATAGGAATAATTGCAGCAAAGGACTGGCTGCAACCGACAAAGAGTCAAAGATAGTTCGATAGTTCGACCTCCTTGAGGCGGTTATTTTTACAGTGGATCTGATGATTTACTTAGTTGACCCACAAGACTGTCCAATCACCTTCTGGCCTACATTTGAAATGACCCTTCTGATGCTGGCTTTGTCGATCATCTTTGTTTTGAATAACGCCCA
Organism: Elaphomyces granulatus; assembly: GCA_002240705.1. Lineage (NCBI taxonomy): Eukaryota > Fungi > Ascomycota > Eurotiomycetes > Eurotiales > Elaphomycetaceae > Elaphomyces > Elaphomyces granulatus. Next base: position 45,467 of record NPHW01003581.1, read on the forward strand.
TTGTTATTATTATTGATACTATTGTTGATATTCAGGAACTTCATCAGGAAATTGGCAAGGATATGGCGTCATCCCATGACTGGCTTTCCCCTAACATGGGCCCTCTTTATACTGATCACCGCCAGGCAAGAGCCACTTCTGTATTCATTTTGACTTCTTTTCATTCACCATTATAGATTCACTGTTATAGATCTAGACCTTGTTGTGTTTATTATTGTCACGAGTTTTCTTTGTACTGACGGTCTCTATTCACGAACAATAGCAGAAGCATTGTCATTCATATTGCACTTTTACTCACTGGTTGAGAGTCCGATTCCCAGATCACCTTTTCTTTATGAACCATTTTTCTTTTTGTTATTATTTTTTTTAATAACTTTTCCCCTCATCTCCAATATTCCTAATATTACGGCGGTTTCTCTGAAGATTGTTTTTCGAAAAGTTTGGTTCTTTTTATATTCTATACAATCCGACTTGCTACAACTGGCGCTGGCCGCCTAGTAATACATTCACGCCCTCAACAGTTGAGCTCATTGCAAGGCATCATAATGGCATCGAGATATCCAATGCCTCCTCCTTATGTGCCACAGGGTCAACAGGTGGTCCGCCGAATTTTCCAGCCGGACAGCATCACTCCATATCTCGGACTCAGGGCTCGCTTGTCCCAAGTATGGTTCAACCGGTGGACGGTTCTGCTCCTCCTTGTCTTGGTGAGAGTCCTCCTTGCTGCCCACAGCTTGCAGTCCGATATGGCCTCGGCCAAGGTCGAAGCCCTCTCGGCCTGTACATCAGTAGAGTCAATGGGGAGCGCTATGGCATCTATGCCTCATTATATGGCAAAGGGTGTGAACGATCTCACTGGGAATGCCCTCACCAAAACTGTTCACGGTCTCGTGGAAGTTCTCCAGCTTATCGTGACTGGAGTCGAGGAAATCCTCCTCTTCTTCATCAACTTCTTGACACAGACGTACTTGTGTTTGATCGTATTGGTAGTCAAGGGCAGCGTGGAAGCGGCTGTTGCCATTATAAAGGATATCACAGGTTTCCTAAACAAAGAACTTCCCAACATTGCAAAAGATATTACCCAGGGTGTCAACTCATTTCAAAATACGATCAATGACTTTATGAGCAAGATCAATAACGCCGCCAGCCTCTTTTCAGGAAACAACAACAGTCCCCCCAAAATCGACTTGAGCAAACAACTCGACGAGTTGAATCATTTCCAACTTCCATCCTCTATCAATTCCACTTTGGACAAAATCAACTCATCAGTGCCGACATTCGATCAGGTGAAGAACTTTACACAGGCAGTGATTAGCATCCCATTTGAAGCCCTAAAACATGAGATCGACTTGCATTTGGGAAATTACGCATTCGACAAGTCCGCCTTTCCGGTTCCAGCAAAGGAACAACTGACCTTCTGCCAAGGAAATAATGCAATCGGCGGATTTTTCGATGGGCTGGAGGACCTGATTAATACAGCGCGGAAGATATTCATTGTGGTCATCGTCCTTGCCGCTATCCTGGTTTGCGTTCCGATGGCCTATCGCGAGATCTGGCGTTGGCGCTCAATGAAGGAACGTTCACTTCTCGTTCAGAAACATATGCATGAGCCGATGGATGTCGTCTACATTATCTCTCGGCCATACACGTCAACTGCCGGGATGAAAGCTGCCAGCATGTTCAGCGCTAATCGAAGGCAGATCCTGACCCGATGGGCCATTGCTTACGCGACATCAACCCCCGCCTTATTTATCCTCAGTCTTGGGTTAGCTGGGCTGTTCTCCTGCCTTTGCCACTATATCCTTCTTCGGTCCGTCGAGAAAGTGGTCCCAGAATTGACAGCCGAGGTCAGCTCCTTTGCCGACAAGGTCGTCGATAAGTTGAACAACTCATCAGGAAAGTGGGCAAATGACATCAACGGGGTGATTGACGGCGCAAACCGGGATATCAACGGTCAACTCCTCAGTTGGGTCAACATCAGCACCGGTGCCGTGAATGGTACCCTCAATACTTTTGTTGACAAAACAACCGAGATCCTCAATGAAACGTTCGGCGGCACAATCCTCTATCAACCGATTTTGGGGCTCTTCGATTGTCTGATCGAGCTTAAAGTGCGGGGGATCCAGAAGGGTCTCACCTGGGTATCAGACCACGCGCATATCAATATCCCAGATATTGCCAACGATACCTTTTCCATTGGCGCAATAGCCGGCTTAGCCGGCAACGGGACCGGCCAAACCGACAGTTTCCTATCTGATCCCGGCGCAGTCACATCCGATAAGATCAGCGAGGTCGTGGTCAGCGTCACCAACAAGGTGCAGGACTCCATTCGTAAGGAGACCCTCATCTCAGCCGGGATTCTCCTGGTCTGGGTCCTCGTGGCTCTGATCGGTATCGTCCGCGCTCTCATCCTCTGCTGCATCCGTGACAAGAACCGCGGGGAAGGCGGCCGGCGCACCGCCGTCGTCAACAGGGACCCCAACGATGGCTTCACCGACGCCACATATTTCGGCCCGAATAATGCCAAGTCTATGTCTGTGTCACCTGCAGGATTCGATCCTGCCGTCGCCGAAGAAGACATGTACCAGATGCAGAATCTGGGGTTTGTCGGTGAAAGAGGCCTGAAACCGGAGCTTACTACTACCTCCTCTTCCGCAGTGCGGCAGAGTTCCTATGTACAATATGGCGGGGATGAGAAGCGTGGATTCTAGCGATTCCGTAAGACAGTAGTATGTATCAGCAAGAAAAATGAGATACTACTTTTATTAGGTACTTACTACCTTCGCTTGGATCGAAAAAATAATTTTTTTTCTTTCTTTTGCCTTCTCCTGTCCCTTTTTTTTTTTTTTTTTATACACTATTATTTCTATTGCTAGTTATTATTTCCTCCTCCCCCTTAAAATTTCCCATTCCTTGAACATCTATCTACCCAATGTGTCGGTCTCTGTGTCTATATGCCCTCAAACAAGCCACTACCTGCACAAGCTAATCTTATTACCTACCTACATACCTCCATACATACATCAATATGCAATATGCAAGTACATACATACATTACTCTGCAACATGACATGCATTCATCCATCAATTATACATGATACACCACATACAGCTCACGCAATAGAAGCATTTACTGGTGGCGATACCCCCTTTTTTTTCCCCCTCTTCCTGTTGTTCTTCTTGGGTTCATTCATCTGTTTTTGGGACCGGTAGCCCATTCAGATCATCACAACCAAAGTTCAAAGCATTCTGTATGGCGTTCTTTTTTTTTTTTTATGTCTACATACCACTACATGTACCTAGCTTAGGCTAGGTACCGACTATGGCTACAATTATTAGCTGGAAAGGTGAAATCAATCAATCAAGATATTGATCCAAATGCGTGGTAACGTTCAAGAGTCTGTCTGTTAGGTAATGTTCATGTTCCCAAAGAGTGTCTGATCTGATTACCTACCTAGGTAGGTATGTAGTACATTAGAGAAAGGTAAAGTTAAATACATAATCATAAAGAAATTTCATTTGCATGCCAACATCATACATGTTCTCGTGCACAATGGATCATGGCATTAGGTATGATCCATGGGAAACAAATTGTCCATCAGACAGACCAACTGCTTCAAATATCTTGGTAGAAAACTGCCCAATTCATCGTGTATAGGAGCAATAAATAACATGATTAGAAGACCCAATGAGATCCCACATAGAGAATAATCGCAACATGAAGTTTTGCAAACATTTATTCAAAAAATAACATTAAGTCATGACTTGTGAAAGACACATTCGTTTGGTTTACTGATTGTGTTACTTACTGCATGCCGGAAGAGAAAAGCGAGAAAGTTCATATTGCGACAAAGAAGCTCTTTTCCCCCTCGCTCGGGACCACTCGTGATCTCGCTACGATGGGATCCGCGCAGCTCACGCGGATACGTTCTGGGGTCGCTGGGCTCTGCAGCTGAAGCACCTCTTCGACACCCCACTGACTGCGCGCGGCCTTCAACGCATCTCGGATGGCGAAAAAGACGGCGCTGCCCATGAAAAGTGGGGGCTCTCCCACTCCGCGGGAGCGCTGGATCGTGCGAAGGTTCGCCCATTCAACATCCTTGAGAAGGCTCACGTTGAAGATCTGCGGGATGTCTCGGAAGCCAGGAATCTTGTAGTTCCCGGGTCCTTTTGTGAAAATCTGCCCGGAGGCCCGATGCCACAGGCTCTCTTCGGTTGTGAAGAGACCCTGGCCTTGGATGAATGCGCCTTCAATCTGGCCGTAGTCAATCGACGGGTTGATACTGCGTCCAACGTCCATCTTGATATCAGCACGTAATGGCGTCCAGTCGCCTGTCAAAGTATCAATCTGCACCTCAGCCGCGGTTACGCCTTGCGTGAAGTAGAAATACATCTGCCCCTTGTTTTCGCCCCAGACATACCCAATATCCGGGGTGCGATAGAAGCCATTGGCAGAGAGATTCACCCGGTCAAAGTAGGCGGTGTGAGCCAGTTCCTTCATCGTCGCATTTGGCATCTTTTCCCGATATGGATGGAGACGCTCGTTTAGTTGCTGGCAGGCATTGTAGACGGCATAGCCGTTCAGATCAGAACTCGCGGATGCCGCCGTTGACGATGTATTTGCCACAATGTTGGTTGCTGTTTCCGAGATGAAGACATCGGATAGAGGGACCTGAAGGGCTTCGGCTGCAATCATCGTCATCTTCGTGTGGAGTCCCTGCCCCATCTCCGTACCGCCGTGTGCGACCAGGACGCTGCCATCGTGGTAAATGTGAACGAGCGCACCTGCTTGATTTAGGAACAAAGCGGTAAAAGAGATGCCAAACTTTGTAGGAATGATAGCCATCCCTCGCTTAGACCATTTATGAGTCTTGTTGTACTCACTAACGGCGTTGCGGCGCTCCATGTACGTACTCTCTTCCATGACCTGCTTGTACATCAGAGGGACATGCCAATCGTTCAACTCTTGCCTGAAATGGGTGCTATCGCCAGGTTTATACATGTTGATCATGCGCAAATCTTCAACTGGAATGTCCAGATGATCTGCTATCTCTGACATGAAAGACTCGGCAAAAAACATTCCCTGGGGGCCTCCAAAGCCGCGGAAGGCTGTATTAGAGACAGTATTGGTCTTGCAGACGCGGCCGCGCACATGGACATTCGGTATGTTGTAAACGCCATCCATGTGAGTCAGAGATCTCTCTGCTACAGCCCCGGAGAGATCTTGGGTATGCCCCCCATTGGCGAAGACATCGGCATCAAGGGCCAAAAGCTTCCCCTCTTTGTTTACGCCAACCTTCCATTTGCAGAGAAATGGGTGACGCTGCCCTGAAGTTGCAATATCCTCATCCCGATTTAACATATACCTGACCGGTCGTCTCACTTTGGCGGCCGCGGTAGCACAGATAGCGGCAAGCTGGATGGATCGTGTCTCTTTCCCACCAAACCCGCCGCCCAACCGCTTCACTCTAGAGACGATTTTGTTGGCAGCCACACCAGTGACTTGGGCAATATAAGCTTGGCTGAACAGACAAGTCAGTTACCTAGAAACAGGGATTCAAACCAGAGGAGTATACTTACGTCTCCGTGGGGTTTTGAGTGCTGCTCCAGATTTCCATTTCTCCATCCTCAGGTTTTGGAATAGCTAAACAGGCTTGTGTTTCTAGATAGAAATGTTCTTGGCCACCCATCCGGGTAACGCCAGTGATGATATGATCCGCTTCTTGGAAACCAATATCTATATCTCCATTCTTGATGAATGGGAAATGGTTAAAATATGAATCCACCTCGATGGCTTCCTCAATGGTAAGAACTGCTGGAAGCTCTTCATATTCGATCTTGACAGCCCTCGAGCCTGCCTCGGCAACTCTAGCGGAGCTTGCAAGGATCATACCTATAGGCTGGCCCGCAGTGGTGACTTTATCGACGGCGAAGAAGGCCTCGTCACGATTTGGTGCACCCCACCAATTGGCATCGGGAGTTGGCAGATCTCGGTGATCAACATATTCATAAATACCGGGAATATTTAATGCAGCCTCAACGTCCACATTGATGATCTTTCCATGGGCCTTTGTGGAGAGGACCATGCACCCATACAGCTCGTTCCTATACGTAGGAATGTCATCCGTATATTGAGCTTGCCCCGTGCACTGTTTCAATGCCGATACGTGAGGGGCCGGCTTCCCTAGTATGTTCTGCTGGTATGCTACCGAAACATCATGATCCTTCATTCCTGAAGAAATACCTCGTTCAATCTCATCAATAATATCCTGGTCAATGTCTGTTTCTTTGACTTCCAGATTTGACAGCACATCGTGGTAAAATCGATAAAAAAAGCTCAACGCCAGCGTTTTACGATAAGTCGCCATACCACCGGGGACTCCGAATTTTAGATCAAAGTCCTTTTCCAAGCAATTCATGACTCCTTCGAGTGTGGTTGGGTCTGTATATTTCTTCCCTACTATATATTGCTCTGCGCTCTTCGCTGAGACTGTCATGATGGCCATGCCGCCATACACCAGATTAGCGCTGGTCACCACATTTGATTCGGACAACGAAACTCGTAGTGCCGCATTCACAATGGCAATATCGTCATCCTTCCTCTTCGATTGTTTATACGCACGAAGGAATTCGCCTGGTTGGCCTGCTGGAATGCGTAAGCCAGCGATGACAGCATCTGGCGGCAATGCCGTAGCCCTGTAGCCTTTGAAAAACTGTCCCATTGGGATCTCCGTTTCCTGTGTCATCGATTTAGCGACGAGAACGGTGTTCGTAGCCACAAACACTGGGTTTAGATCCGAGATCGGAGATGCAGTCGCCAGATTTCCTGCGGGTGACGCCACATTCCGAATCTGGCGCCCGGCAAAGTAGCGAAGCTGTTTCTTAATCGCAGTAAAGGGTTGCCCTCCCATGGGCCCGTAACGTTCAAGGGCATCATCGCAAATGTGCTCCAGATCCGTTAAGGATACGTTGGCACCCAACTCCAGGTGATCATCCGTGAAAGAGTATTCCCGCAATTCTGGAATGTCCCCGACATATACGGATGGATTATACTGCGCCGCTTTGAATTTGATCTCAATCTGTGTCTCAGTGCTCCCTCCGATTAGTTTGGCAGCAGGATAAACGCTCTTGATCTCCAGCAGTTGCTGCAGATTCACCGGTCTATACCACCTCTTTCTCTTGTTGCCAAATGTCAGTGGTTTGAATTCATGTTTTCGTAGAGCTGGTGGGAATATTAACTCGGTATCGGGTCTACAAGGGATGAACTCTGGCGACGGCAAGTTGGTCACTTCACTGCTGGCCCCATTCGTTGTTGAGCCATTCTGACAACATCCGCCCGTTCCCCCGTTAGCATGGGCCTTCCCACCATTTGTGACTGAGGAAAAGCTTTGGGCGGCATCTAAAATGGGTCTGTAGCCGGTGCAGCGGCAGAGATTACCGTCGAATGCTTCCTCAACGGCTAGGGGCGATGGATCAGGGTCATTTCGAAGAAGCGCATAAAGGCTCTATCATCAACGACCGTTAGTTCACCGTTGCATCAATTCCCGACCAGCCACTGAAGCGTTTACCATGACAATCCCCGGGGTACAAAATCCACACTGGCTTCCGTTTCCAACCGCTATCCTCTGTTGCACGGCGTGCGGGTTCTTTACATCACCAATGCCTTCGACCGTGATGACATGTTTCCCATCGACACTGACCAATGGTGCGAGACAGGCGTTGACGGACGCATGATGGAGTCGTTTTGTTGTTAAATTTAAGTGTGAAACGACCTATTCGCTGTTCACATGGTTTTCATGAGATGGATGGGTCTAGTACATACCACAGTGCAAGCACCACAACCTCCCTCGGCGCATCCCAGCTTTGTTCCCGTCAAGCCTATCCCTCGCAAATATTCCAAGAGGGTGATCTCAGGGTCGACGTCGTTTAGTATCACTCTCGTTCCATTCAGATAGAATCGAATCGTATCATCGTAATACTGGGTCAACTGTTCGAGGGCCCAGATCCCATCTTTCGCCTCCGCAGACCTCGATGGGTCTACAAGACCAGGAGCCATGACAGTCAGAATCGTGTGTCCTTCAATTAAAAGGAGTTGATTTCCGTCTGGTCTTTACCATTTATATTCAGACTATGTAGATGAAGTGAAAAAGAGAAAGGAAGGAAACCCAGCTTAATAATACGTAGTACAAGCTTCGCTTGCGATAGTATGGAGATAAGATAACCTTATCGGAGATCCCCAACTGTAAATCGCCCGATTCCGATGAGCCAACCATGAACCATCGGACATCGGCGCTTCACAAGAAATTCGTTGTGTTCAAATGGCAGCAAATAAGATGAGAGGCAAAAAGTAAAATCTTTGTTGCTCAGCAAACCTTCCCGAAAATGGCTTCAAATGGACGGTACTATCTAAATTACATGATGCACGAGATGACCAAACCCTCTTTTATACATAGCGCCGAGACATCGCTCTGACAGAAGGTCTGCAATGGCTGGAAAAATCAACCCCCCTCCGGAACGCCATGCCATACATGCTTCATCAAAGGATGGATATACACACTGGAGAGCCAATCGACAGGAGACAAAAGGGGACGAGAACAGGATGCCATGGCTTTGCATCAACAGTCCCAATTAAATACATCAGAGAGAATGAGGGTCTCCAGGTGGTAGAGGGACTAATTCGCCTGAGGTCCAACAAAGTTCTTTTCCTCTTCCTCCCATTTCTGCCGTTCTACAATGCTTCGGGCCCTGGATAGAGATGAGATCAGCACCCAGTTGGTCCACGCCGGTCTGTCAATTAAATCACAGAAAAAACAAGGGGGTGACAAGTCATGGGTCAGCTCACCGATAGGCCCGCACGAACCGCCAAACCTCCGAGTCCGCTAGATTCCAGGCTTCGGCGACACCAATGATGCCCATGCGGTTGGAATCTTTCGGCCGGCTTTTGAGGACTTCTCTCGCCTTCTCGATCAGCCTGTACTGCTTCTCAAGCTCCTCGTTGCGGAGCGTGGTGCTGTCCTTCTTCTCTTCAGGGGGTGGATCCGGCGGCGACGAGGCCTCCCCTCGTTCCACCTTGGTCTTCACCTGGAGATCACGGGGAATGATGAAGCCAAACTGCCATTCGATCTCATCGAGCAGGGTGGGTGGGAGATCCTCCCCCGGTTTGGCCGACAGGTTTTCTGCGGTCATCCAAATGGAGGACGCCATGGCCGTGTCGCCGGCTACGAAGTCCTTAAAGACCACCACCCGAGACGGTCCCCCGCGCTCAGGTCCTAGGAGGTCTTTCGTCACCTCCACCAACCATGGGTCGCGGTTCATTTCGCGACGAATATATCGAGCCGTGATCTCTTCCGAGCCTGACTGCAAGCTGATTAATGTGTACGGGTGAGGGACGATGCCAATTGTAAAGAGGTTGGTGGTATTCTTGAACGCGGATGGTTGGATGATGGGCATGGGTTTGGAGGACGACACGCATGGCTGACACTTCGGACGGTTCGGAGGGCAGGATGCGAACTGCGTGGTAGGACACTGGGCCAGGGCCTTTGCGAGCCGCAGGGCCGGTTCGACGAGAGCCATCGTGCGTTCTGGGAGTGGTCTGAGGATGGCGATGCCGGAGGAAAAGCTGTGCTGAAACGTATTGTGGAGATGGGCATTCACGAGCTCCACTAGCGCCAGCCGCCTGGCCGCCGACGAACCGGCATGTTTATCAGAAAGCGCCGAATAATGGGTTGAGATCGCCGCGGAATTGTAGAAGGCTAACGAGGTCGGCTTTTCGATCCGAAAGAACTCGGGGGGGATCAGCTCCGTAATGGAGCTGGCATGGCTGTTTGCCGCTTTGATGGCCTCCTTGATGGCCTCCCCAATCCGTGCCTTCTCCCCGGCAAAGAGACCTGAGTCGAAGTTCTCGAACCGCGTAATATGCGTGGGAAGCGCTCCACGACGGAGGGACGAAAGCAACCAATCATCATATCGTGCCATGGGGAAACAGTGCCAGTCGGCGAGGAGACCGGTGCCCATATTTTCCCAAGCAAGCCATCTAAGAAGGTCGGCATGCAGGGCCGGGTCAATCTTCAACTGCTGGACCGCTTCGTAGAGCGGATTGTTCATCGCCTCGGCCCGAGTCAGCACAACGGGTCGAAATCCCTGTGCGTACCACGCTCGCCGCCAGACCAGGAGCAGCTTCCGATCGGCTTCCTTCTCCTCATCATCACTCTTGTCGCTTGACTCGTAGAATGTATACACAGGTCGTCGGGTCCGGAGAGGAGGCAACACGGAACGATCCTCCTCGAGCGTGATGGAGGAGGAAAACGGGTTCAACCATGTCCAATCATTATACCACTTCAACTCTCCGCTGGAACTATCCTTTTGCTCTGGCGGACGGTGCGCCGCTGGACGGAAACGGAAACGTAAAGTATCGAGATTCGGGAGTGGAAATTTTGGCTTCGTTCCCTCACTGATCCCTCCAACGGGTTCGGACGACGAATCGATATTCGATGCAGAAAATATGAAGAGAGACAAGGCCACGAAAATGACAATCGCCACGAGGGTCGTGCTCCGATGGGGGAACATCTTCAACTCCTTGTCCAACCTACCGAGTAAAAGACAAATCCTCGCTGCCAGCTCGACCACTAGCAGAGGATGACGCAGAAAAGTCCAGCATGACCAGAAGCCACGCGGGTGTTAGCGGGCGTAGGGGGGATGTATGTCGTATAAAATCATCACAGAAAAAACAGATGAACAGAAGAAGTGAAGCATGATTGAAGAAGAATGGAATCCGTGTCCCCAACTAACTAGTACCTATAAAGTTAGCGTGTAACAACTGATTACCTAACCATATTCGGAGTCCGTCCTCCGGTCTATAACTTTTAGGGCCCGTTTGGCGACGGAATAGGAATTGGTTCAACAGCGCTATTTCGTTAGTGAAAGTTTAATTTATGAATTCGGGCCCGTCTGGCTCAAGGCGTAAAACTCAGGCCGTCTGCTTAAAGACGTTAACTAAATAATGCAAATGCAACAACTTTAACTAACTGGACGAGGTGTACCGTGTCGCCCGTGAAGAGGATAGGCATGTTCTTAGCTTCCAACTTCCAAGTTTCCCATCGCAATCAGTATATATACACTACGAAAAGGTTGTCGCTATCTGGGCTTAGACGCTGTATTGTAAGTTAAAAAAAGATTTCCAACTACTAGCGACCAATCTTGCTCAACAATCTACCGATGTTGGTGGGGGCATTAGACAGGGGTGTGTTCCAGGCGAGTAATATTGGTTACGGGCAAAGGGCCAAACCGAATTAGGATTTCCACCGGCCCACCTTTTACCCCGTTAGGATTTCCTGGGTCACCTGACTCCGAGCCACCACCCTGGCACCTAGAGGTTCAGCTCGCGAACCTCTATGATAGTTTTAACTTTTATCCCAGAATCTCAGACGGTGAGACGAATCTTTTCGACAGTAACGCTTTGCGATGCAATCTTAGATGCCGTATGTAAAATCTCTGTATCAGACTGGTTGGAAGGCTCTGAGTGGGAGGGGTCATGGCGGCGCTACGTACGCTAAGATTATCGCCCACACTACTATTTTAGGGATTAGTGTATACGTTATACCCTTTCAAACATTCGCGTCTGCACTAAAATGTTAGTATCCGCGCTAGTTACGTTTTCTGTGGGGTCTGGGTTTCTAATAATAGATTGGCTTTTTGAATCCCGCATCTTGTTGAATAGGATCTAGCGCGGCGCTAAAATTGTATGGTGCATTCTCGCCGCCCATGCGCGGATACTAACAATCCATTCAATTAACTATTACTCATAATAAGTTGTTCCACCAGCAGTCTAATCATACATATCCACCTTGGCCTCCTATGTCATAAGCACCATCAATACTACATAAGACAACCGAAGATATGTGAATGGAAGGGGGACGTTGGAATGAATATGTAGTCTCGAGACTCCGACTCGAGTCGAGAGGGACGACGTTCAAGGACCTCTCACTCCAAAATCTAATGGGGAAAACTATCCAACAGGACTTTCTCTGAGAATGGAAAATGGGTTGGGACCAGATTAAGAGCTCTTTTGTGTATTCTAGGCTAGAAAAGTATGTAGGAAACGGAGCACATGGGAAGAAGGCGGGAGATGTAAAAAGGAGAAGTAACTGCCGGATAGAACCTCCTCTCCATTCATTACAGGGCGCTTTGTATATTGACCTTTACTAAAATAAGCCTAATTTGCATGCATAGCTCTCACGTTAAGTGTCACTCTCCAGGAAACGTCAGTATTCGACCATAGTTATTCCCCTTCCAACGCCAAGTACTTCAATATCTCTTTCACAGCCCAATCAAAAATCTCGGTCATTGGCCGCATGCCATGCCCAGGAGCAACAAAGACGCCGGCATCAGTGCGCACGTTCGCTCCCTGGCCGACTATCTTGAGGAGTTCGTCTGTGGGGAGAGCTTTTCTTGCCTGAGGTGGTCCACACTCTTCTCTTGATTCTACCTCCTTGACTTCGTCCTGTGGCAGAAGCAACCAGGCATGGTCCTCGACATATCGTGGCCAGACTATATCATCAACATAACCAGGCGGATCGGTCCAGAAGTTCCGAGGAAGATCGCCATCATTGCCTTTTTCGAGATCAGCTGTTTCCCATTTGCTTTTCTCGTCCGCATCGTCGCCGTCCGGCTTCCTGCTTGGTGTTGGCGCTGGCCCGATCGTCATGTACCCGCTGCGCGCCTCCCGGCGGGATTTGACCAGATTATAGGGGGCTGGAAGAAAGAGATGGAGGTCTATCTGATTATGGATTAGGCGGAGGATATGGTCAGGATCCTCGGCCGCCGGCGGTGCATAAAGAAGAAATCCCTCTAGAAACACGAGAGTCGGATCACCACCTCGTCCTAGTCTTTGGCGGTCACTCCCCTGTTCGGACACCCTTTCACCCACCTTTGTCCTCCATCTCTCGACTTGTGCTGCATTGACCCCCGAATCGGTTGCTTCATTCTGGTCTTCCTTGCTTTTCAACCTGGGCGGAAGTGCGCCGTGTTGCCTGACGTAGCTAAGAGCAGAGGACAAGCATGGCAAGTCGATGGCTCCAATGGTATCCCAATCTTGAATCAATTGGCCAGACGATGTTGTAGTCACGGGAATTCTATGGTATAAAAGGATGAGAACGGTATTAATCAGTCGATGCAAAATAAAATAAATAGTAAATAATAACATATGGAAATTACATTTAAAAGTTGTTATTTCCATGAATACTTTTGATAGAAAACAGTCAGAAAATAGTCCTCAATGTCAGATTTATTCTGTAGAGAAAGAAATTTACATAAGCCCGTGACGAGGTAAGTGTGAATACTTTATGTCCCTAAGACAATCAAGCAAGCAAACAAACCAGGTGGGAAGCATCAACTTACTTGTCATCTGGGTAATAAAAATCGTCCTCATGGAGAATAAAAGCCCCAAATAGGCCAAAGATCGTCCTCAGCAGTCGCGCCAGAGTCGTCTTGCCACTGCTTGATGGTCCCGACAAGCCGATAATAATAGTAGTTCTCTTCTCTCCCCTCTCGTCTTCCTTCTCGATAGAAGATAGTAGTTGCGACTGCGCCTCGGCGGCCATTGCAATTCAGATTAATAGTCGGCGGAAGCTGGTAGAGGACATATTATAAGTCTATTTCTGCATTCATTAGTACCTACATACCTATGTAGGTAGTGGTTATTGAGGTATGTATGAAAGTAATGATGGTTACGGAATCCGGATAACGTTGTTAAACAGATAACAGCCAGCATTATTCAGTTAAATAATTGAGCAAGTTCTGTAAAAGGTTCGCACCAGATTCAACCTCGTGTATTTACTAGAGTATTCTGGCAAATCTTACCGCCTTCACTTTCGCGCTAGAACCCTCGAAACAGAAGTCGAAACATCACGCCAGCATACACAGAATCGTTATGATCAACTCCTATAATAACAAAGATATACAATTACTACTAGTACAACTATTATGACATCAACCACGCATCTACATCTAAGATCTTCGCTGTAGTAGTCCGTTTCCCCACTAACAGCAAGATCTCAGAAGTACTGGCATCCGTAATTACTCCACAACACCATCTCTAACTTGAAAAGCTTGTTGATTGTCAGAAAAGGGATATATCCTTGTACTTTTTTGATCAACTCCTATATACAACAATCATCGGCGAGTCCCTTCCTGATGCCGAATACGAGTCGCACGAAG
>NPHW01003583.1:0-23547 GCA_002240705.1 Elaphomyces granulatus
TCGCAAATATATTTGTGCAAATATTATTCGTTTACAGCCCTCATAAATCACTATGTATCATCTGAGGCAAATGTATCATAGTTGAATAGGCATGTCATGCTGCCGGTCGGCAGAATCTATCATAGTGTCAAAAACAGGCGGTAAGCCTTGCACGCACACATGCTCAGACCGCCTGCGGGAGTTTTCTGCCGCCCACGCTAACCCCGTAGGCGGTCGGTCTGAAGTAATTATGCGGTCGTTTGTTGCCTCAGTTCTCCGCGGCTCCGCGGGAGCTACATTAGCATAAATCGGAGCCTGGAGGTTAGCTCATGACCGCTCTATGTAAAAGCTGTTGACGCCTGAGGTGGCTGATTACATGGTGAGTATTTCATTCGATCTGCGCCTTCGACCTCCCTGCCGTTCTTAAGCTTTGGTGTCTTTCAACTTTACTGAGACGCCGGAGCTGTCGATGGAAGCAGTTAACCCAACGATCTAACCAAGAGAGTAGAGTATGGGCTCCTGTTGTCGGGATTCCTGATTGCGGAGATACCACGATTTTCTCTAAGGACCTTCCTCTGAATTCTGGCGTGGCGACTGCGGCCACAGGTTCTGTATAACCCTTATCGAGGTGCAAACGTCCACCATTATCCATCATGAGAGACCCGAACTTGAATATAGACCGAAATTCTACAGGTCAGCGGCCCGCAGCCATGGCACACGGTGCTGAGCCGCGCAGATCCCAGAACAAAGCTGTGCGCGTGGCCTTCGGGCCAGATTTAGATATATATATACCTCCCCACGGTGACTCTCCCTTACCGGTGCAGGAGCAACATGCTCCGTTCAACGCAGTCGAACAGAGACACGATGTGGGGTCTATGGCTCTGAGACCGACGAGCTCTTCTGGGGAGAATATTACTGTGTCCGAGGAGGTTTCTGATCTCCCATCGGATCGAGTCTTGGGTGGCGGTCGGCCGACTCCAGCTCTGCAAAGGGCAAAGAGCGACTACGGACCTAGGGCGGGGGCCGAAAAGTCATCCTCCGGTGAAGACGATGACTTAGAGATGAGACATGGATGGCAAGAGGAGTATACGTCGAGCGAATATCTGAAAGTCCTGCATTCGGTGAGCATGGAAACTATTTGTCTTCCCTGACTGTGGAAGCTTGAGTGTGATCCTAACCTTTCAGAATTTCTACATGTACTTTACTGAGAAACGCCATGAGACAAGCGGCATACCAAGGGATCCGGCCGGAAGCTGGCCCAACCTGGACTGGCGGATGAGAGACCGTCTCAAAACTGTTTCTGCCGCGTTGGCTATCTGCCTCAACATTGGTGTCGATCCGCCCGACGTTGTAAAGACGAATCCCACTGCAAAGCTTGAATGCTGGGTAGACCCAACATCAACCACTGGTGGCCAGAATAAAATTATGGAACAGATTGGGAAAAAGTTGCAAGAACAGTATGAAACTCTCAGTTTAAGAACCAGATATAAGCAGTACTTGGACCCTTCCGTGGATGAGACGAAAAAGTTTTGCGTCTCCCTACGCAGGAATGCCAAAGATGAGAGAGTGCTCTTTCATTACAATGGCCATGGAGTCCCCCTACCGACCCAGTCCGGTGAGATCTGGGTTTTCAACAAAAATTACACACAATACATTCCCGTGTCATTATACGATCTTCAATCTTGGCTTGCTGGGCCCAGTCTGTACGTGTTTGATGTTTCTCATGCCGGTAATATTCTGCACAATTTCCACACCTTTGTCGAGAAGCATGAAAAAGAGAATATTGAGGCGAAGAAACGAGATCCAAACGCTGCAGTCCAGAATTATGGTGATTGTATACTCCTAGCAGCATGCCAGAAGGCGGAAACTCTACCCACCAACCCGGACCTGCCCGCTGACCTCTTCACCTGTTGTCTGACCACCCCGATTGAAATTGCCCTCCGCTTCTTTCTCCTTCAGAACCCTCTTAAGACGGATATCTCCTTCGACGAATTCAGGGTTCCCGGTCGCCTCCAGGATCGCAGGAGTCCTCTCGGCGAGTTAAACTGGATTTTCACTGCGATAACTGACACGATTGCCTGGAATACTCTTCCGCGCCCTCTGTTCAAGAAGCTTTTTCGGCAAGACCTCATGGTGGCAGCGTTATTTAGGAATTTCCTCCTTGCTGAGCGGATAATGCGAACATACCGGTGTCATCCGATGTCTTCCCCTGAATTGCCTGAAACCCATCATCATCCGCTCTGGCAAAGTTGGGATTTAGCTATCGAAATGGTCTTGAGTCAACTCCCAGCTCTCATTGAACACGAGGAAGGCCACCGGCAGTATGAGTATCAGCATTCCACATTTTTCGCTGAGCAACTTACCGCATTCGAAGTTTACCTTTCGTCGGGACCGACCGAAAAAAACCCCCCGGATCAGCTTCCCATTGTCCTACAGGTTCTTTTGAGTCAAGCGCATCGGCTGCGGGCATTAATCCTTTTGAGCAAGTTTCTAGATCTTGGCCCTTGGGCTGTACATCTCGCCCTGAGTATTGGCATCTTCCCATACGTTGTCAAGTTATTGCAGTCGGCAGCTCAGGAGTTGAAGCCGGTCATGGTTTTTATTTGGGCGAGGATAATGGCCGTCGACCATACCGTCCAAATTGATCTGTTGAAGGATAATGGTATCCATTATTTCATTACAATGTTGAATCCCTCATCACCCATTCCTGTTGGGAATGCCAGTGAACATCGAGCCATGTCCGCATTTATTGTTGCCATATTCTGCAAAAATTACCCTCAAGGACAGAATGTTTGTCACTCTGCGGAGTTATTTGAGTCATGCCTGAAACATCTCACGGATGTCGAGAATCCTTTATTGCGTCAATGGTCTTGCCTTTGCCTAAGTATGCTCTGGTTGGATTTTCCTGACGCAAAATGGATGGGAATTCGGTGCTCTGCGCCACTAAGGCTTTGCGAGCTCAACTTTGACCCGGTACCCGAAGTACGGGCAGCCATGTTACATGCGCTGACAAGCTTCCTTGGCATCCCGGACCTCACAGATCAGGTGGCACAAATTGAAGAATCCATAGCTGTGGCAGTCCTCACCATGACTTCAGACGGCAGTGTCTCGGTGAGGAAAGAACTTCTTGTGTTTTTCTCCACTTTTGTAAAAAGATACCAAAACAAGTTCCTCATTGCAGCATACGAGGAATTGATCGAAGAGAGAGATATACTTTTTGGTAAATTACAAGATAGGAATCAGAATTCTACCCATCTCGATGAGAAAGACTTGGAAGATGAATCTGATGAATCATCCTCCAACAAACGTCGGTCATTAACACGGAATACCGCTTTTGGGATCATCTGGAAGCAACTCCTTGTCCTCTCTGTTGATCCTCATCCTGATATTGCTCAAGATGCGAGTACTATTGTTGACTATGTTCACTTGAGGTTATTGCGGTCTCCAGTGGCTAAAATAGCCGTCAAGGTCAGAGATGAGATCTCGGATCTCTCTGGTCGTATCAATCTATCAAAACCGCCAGTCGTGGAACCGATTGAGGCGATGTCCGCCCGCCCAGGAACTCCTCCATCTCGGGCACCCCAGAAATCGGAGGGGTACTTTTTTCTAAGCCTTCGTAGAACGGCTAGCGTTGCTGCGTCAATAAAGAATCTGGCCTTTGGAGGCTCTACACGGGCTGAACTTCGACCATCTTCTCCCATTACGTCTTCAGCAAGGACCTCCGCTTTGAAGCATAGAATACCAATCACACCTAGAGGGAGAGCGCCGCCAGAATGGACTAGGCCACCCGAGATAAATGATAAAGTGGCTCCGGCAACCGCATATCACCAAGCTCCTGCCCCAACATCTCGAGGTTTCCAACCGAGATCCCCAGATGAACCCCTGGTTCTACCTTTAACCAGCAGGTTTCTCGACTGGTCAACAGAGGTAATTCCCTTCTCTTCTCTTAATTCCCTGACAACTCTTAACTCATTCTCGTACACAATTAGTATTTCCGAGAACCACAAATGAAGCCGAATGAACCGGACGAACCCGGAAGCGCCGATTATAACGAGCGACTTTGGCGGCGAAGCCGAAATGAGAAGATCATTGTCGAGACTCAACCCTTGAAGGAAGAGGCTGGCAGTAGTCGGTGGGATCATTTGACGGCGTCAATGGCCAACAACAGTCAGCCGATGAAGATGTGTTTTCATCAATTTGAGGACCATCTGGCCGTTGCCGATGATCGAGACACTATTTCGTAAGTCCCAAGTCTTATGGTATGTCAACGACTAGTTTAACTTGAAATAGTATCTGGGATTGGCATCGCAGTGCTCGCCTTAATCGGTTTTCAAACGGAAATCCGCCTGGATCGAAGATCAACGAAATTCGGTACATAAATGAAGATGATCAGGCGCTGCTAATGACGGGCTCCTCGGATGGCATTTTGAAGGTTTACAGAAACTATGAATCGAGCACGGAGGCCGAAATTGTTACCGCTTTCCGTGCCCTACCGGAACTCATTCCCAGTAACAGAAATGCCGGTCTCGTTTTTGACTGGCAGCAGGGCCAAGGGAAAGCTTTAGTGGCCGGCGATGTTAAAGTCATCAGAGTGTGGAATGCTGCCACGGAAGTTTGCACGAATGTAGGATCTCCAGCCCGGTGTTGCCGTCAAATATTTTCTAACCCCTCTTTGCAGGATATATCAGCGCGGTCCGGCTCTTGTATTACTTCTTTGACCTCGGATCAAGTTGCCGGCAATATATTTATTGCTGGGTTTGGGGATGGGGCAGTTCGCGTATTTGATCAGCGTCTTAAGCCTACCACAGCCATGGTCAAAGTCTGGCGTGAGCATAAGCAGTGGATCACCAACGTACACATGCAACGTGGTGGCGTGAGAGAGCTCATCTCAGGAAGTCGAAACGGTGAGATAAGGCTGTGGGATCTTCGAATGAACGATCCAATAAACACCATACACGCAACCAAGGATACTCTCCGTACTTTGAGCGTCCACGAGCATGCTCCAGTTTTCACAATGTGAGCCTCTTGTTCGTGTTCTGGCCTCCCTGCCTGGTTTATTTTTTATGACGACCATGCTGACCTGAGGTCGTCAAGGGGTACAAACCGTCATGAAGTCAAGACCTTCAACGTTGATGGCACTTTCTTGTCCTCCATTGAACCATACACCGGCTTCCTTCATCACAACCGCTCGTCTCCCATCTCAAGTACTGCATTCCACCCCCACCGCACTCTTCTCGCCTGTGCAGCCCTGCATGACAATCATATCAATTTAGTAGCTTGCTAGATTGATTATTTCCTCTTTCCCACCGGTCATTACGACCTATTGTCTCTCTCTCCATGACATGCATAATTTTCACGTACAGGTGTTGGCGCGTATGGGGTTTGAAGTCTTCGTGGTTTAGGACTACTCATGACCACATCATTTTTTGGCGCTAGGGTCAGGTAAATTTGACTTTCCTCCTTTTCATCTACTCTTTCTTTTCTAGTAATGAAGCGAATTACCGAGCCAATGTGTTCCAGTGTCTTGTCTGAATAGAATAAACAAGGTCTGAAGGCGGTTGGAACCCTGATCCCATGAAACCGCCTTCAGACCTTCCCATTTTATTCTCTTCAGACACTGGATTTGCTCGGTACATGCTTTCTTTCCCTCTTTCTCTTCCGCTATCTTCTTGGCAATCTTCAATTCTTCTTCTCCTGTACCTTATCTCTGTTTTTTCACTTTTATCCCCTTGTCCAGCCCACTTCTACAGGCATCATGTCCCTCGCATCGTGATGATCATTACATGTACTGGATTTGTACACTTTGGCAAACTACATGAAGTACATACCTATGTATCTGCTCAATACCAATAGTAATGATGGATATAGATCCAATGTTTTTTTTTTCAACCAGCTAGGAAATTTTTTTTTTCTTTTCTTCCCCTAATTGAGCCTTGTCTAATAACTAAGCCTTTTTATGTCTCCACCCTCTCTCTTTTCTTTATTATTCGTTCTTTTATTCTCGAGAGACCTTTCTTTTGGGGTCATTATTATATGTGCACTAGTGGTTCTAGGTCTTGCCTCATTTCAATTGTCTGAAACGGTCTAGCCACAAATAAACGATTAGGTACACTACTCTGCATTTCGTACAATATTTCTCTTATTCAACTTGAATTGCAGGCATAATAGATGAGATCCTACTCGTCTTTCATACAATATTCCTCACGATAATGAGTGCAGAAAGAAAAATTTTTTTACAAAAACGAAATTACAAAAATACAAGCAAGCAAGCAAACAAAAGAAGACGAAACAAGAATAAGATCCCACTTGTGCCAACAGATCCGTATGGATCTATGGAAATCTCGATGCAATGATAAACACATCCATAATGGATGTGTTTATCGTGATACAGGAAATGGAAGAAATGAAACAAAGAGGATGGGGCGAAGAGTGGACAGATGAGTCGCGATTGAGTAAAAATTATCAAGGCATGGACCTTGATAGATATTTTTTACTCAATCGACTAGGTCGATGACCTCCTATGCATCCACCTATCGACATTATGAAAATTTCCATTCAACCAATCAATATAAACGCTGCTCAAAAGGGTCGATTTGATTGCTGGAATATCACCCGGGATGACCTTAATACGTCTGTCCAATCAAGAGTCCTGATGCCTCGAAACCCGGCCGCTTCCATATGGAAAAGCATTAAAAGGCCGGCCAGTCGGGAGTCTCCATTGGTCAGCGGATGGGTCTCTATCAAAGTAGCTGCGGCGACCCCCATGGCTGGGCTCGCAGCAGTGAGCAGGCACGTCTCCGTAGTTGGAGAAATAATCGGATTTGGTTTTTGGACCTTCAAGTACGTAACTCCGGAGGTTGGCAATAACATCGCCCAGCAACAGGGTATAAGGCTCCACAGCTCGGTTCTCCTTCATAACATAAGGCTGCGTACCATCTGGCTTACATTTTGAAGCCTCTGTCTGTGCAATGCCAAGAACCAACCGACGAAATTCATCTTGGCCTCGGCCATCACTGTGAAACCAACGGTTTGCTTCCTCCAATCTCGCTCTCTTTTCATCGGACAAGATGGGCTCCATTGGACTAGAAGCTGCCCTCTTTGATAGTCCTGGGGGTGGAGCTCTGGAAATATTTCCTCCTAAATTTTCAGCATTGTGGTTAGTCGTTGGTTCTGTCCCCATTTCCCATCCCGTGAGTTTCGTATCCTGCAGTTGCGACTTCGAATCGTGCTCGGTGACAGGAGATGCAGATGTCTGAGGGACCGGCACGGATGTAATTTGGAAAAGACCTTCTTGTTGAGTCTGAGAAGGGTTCGATTTGCTCTTGAGGCCGTCAAGTTTCGGGTACAGGTATTGTGCATCATTTGGCCGCGATGTTTTCTCTGACTCATTTTTAGTGCTCAGGATTTGCATGCGTGCCATTGGATTATAGCATGCTTCCATGTCTTCGTTGCATTTAGATGCTTCAACGACGCTCTTCAGATACGCCGTCACCTCTCTCTTCGCGTCAAAACCCTGCAACCTTGTTTGCATGTGTGGCTCATCACTGTCCCCCACAGCCTTTGTAAGGTTTGGTCCTTCTGTGGATGCGCAGGGTTGGGTAAACAAAAGGGGCAGGTGTTGCCCTTTGTATTTGCCGCCGGCGGATATTGGATTCAAGGCCGCCATGGGCAAATTCGCATCAGGCCGAGTCTGGGAATCTGATGAATAAATGGAGTATTTGGTGTCTTCATTCTCAGGCCACAGATTCGACTGCTCCGGTGGATGATTCCCATACTTTTGGTATTGGTGTTGTCCAGGTACTCGAGTGAATGACCCCATATCTTGTTGAGAGTTCACATGCGACGACTCACTGCCACTGTAGAGGCTTTGAGTGCAAGCATTAGCGGCGGAATCAGGCATGGCGGATGTTTTGTGGAGGTCGCTCTGGCCAAAAGTATTTCGCCTCGTTTCTATAACAGGTTTTCCTCCATGCGCGACGAAGCCATTATCCTGAGTTGCCATCACACGGCCTGGATAGTGGTCTCCTGTATGGTCAGTGGATGAATAATAAGGTCGTTGGAAAATAGAGTTATCACGTCCCGTTCCAGTATTTCCGGTATGGCTCAGAGGATTTTTCTGTATGTGAGGACGCAGTTCATGGAACCATAACTTATTCTCATTGTTTTGTGGATGTGATGCCTGAAGTGGACGTGTGCTGGAATGAGGTTTTGGTATGTCAAGTTCATGTAATGGCATAAACTGAGTAGTGAACTGTCCAGTGACTGATTGATTGTTAGTTAAATTCACAGTTCCATTAGGTCTTTCAGTGTCTCTCAGTATTAGTGGTTTCCATGACCTGGATCCTTTGTTTCGTGAATGGGATGTGGCAGTTATTGCTCCTAGAGATACTGGTTGGGAGGAGCGGAGCACACTAAGATCATCCAGTTCATCACTGTTATGCCTGACTCTTGCAGCAGTAGCAGCGTTAAACTCGGCTGCCCGAGCTTGAGAGGTCATTGAAGGACCAAAACCACTAGCCATGTCCAAAGAGTGATGAGTTAGAGGTGTATGGGCTAGTTTTCCGGGACATGTGACATTCAGTGGTGACTCTAGACAAGTTGTGTGGCCAGTAGATTCCAAATGTGACTGGTGATTGGAGTTTTGTCTTTCAATACTCAGGAGGCCCGATGGTGATGATTGTTGTACAGAGAATGGAAGATGGTTGTCGTATGTGTCTGGGGTGGTAGTGCGTGTTGAAAGTGGTGGTGTTAAGTGTTGAGACCCACAGCCATTATTGTGTTCTTCATCGGATTTTAGAAATCCGTGCAAGTGGGTAACGACAGAAGGTATTTGAGAAGGGGTAGAAGACAAAGAACAACGCGAGAAGTTCCTTCGTTCCTGTAGTGGCTTCCTATCAACAACATACCGCTGGAAGAATCCGACTGGTGCTCTGCCTGGAGGAATTGTATCAATAGTGGCCAGGGCTCTCTTCTTGCGCATCCTGGGTCCTGAAATAAGAAATAATAATATCCGTTAGTGTTGCACGTTTCATGAAGTGTTAAATGCTTCAAGATCCACAACACTTACGAGGGCGACTCCTTTTTTTGGCTGATCTCATGTTTTCGAGCATCTTAAATTCTTTTGAGGAGCAACACAACGATTCCTGTATTTGTCATGTAAAGAAAATAGATCACCGTCTATTATTCTTCTAAGTTGTATGATGAGATTGACAAATGTTTATTATCTAGAAGAAGCTTAACTACTTGTTTTTTTTTCGTTTTTTTTTTACTTTACTTTTCTTTTCTTTTTTGCAGAGTTAGGTAGCAAAAGAAGAAGGAGCAACTGAACATTAGTAGTATCTGGAGGTTTGTTTTTAACTTGTAAAGCTTGTAAATTAAGCAGCATTCTGCGCCTCCATACATACTAGTTATTATACTAGGATCTGAAAATATCGGGTAACTTTGGAAAAAGGCATTGTAAGGTTCTTTATTTGACCCTACTACATAACAGGTAATCTACCTACCTATTCTATTATATATTACTGTAACAATAAAACAATAATTAATGATAATATGCGCACGGTAAGTTCCTACATACCTATGTGCTAAGCCCCCAATCCTTTTCTAAATCAACTTCCTCATAACTGATGAAACAATTTGTTATTTGCAACGAGTAAACAATATATTTCTATAAGGGAAGACTACCAAAAAGAAAAATCCCCCACCATCATATGTATGCAAAGATAAGATGTATGGCCAATCACTCTTTTAAGATCCATTGACCCAGCCCCTTTGAAAAAAGGTCAGTGATAGATAACCGAAAGGTTCGCTACGATAGCATCGAGGTACGTCATGGCAAGAATAGGGAGCAATCGCAATCGCAAATTGTAAATTATATTTTGACAAGAGTTTTTCATGTTTCGTTATTGAAAACACCTGAATGTTCATTTCTCACCATACTTGGAGCGACATAACTAGGAAAAGAATCACAGAAATAGCCACGTCCGTATAATCCTCCCAAGACTGACGACGATTAGTAGCGGGTGTAATTTCCACCCATCGTACCGCTGTTGTCCAGATCGGAATCAACCCTCGGATCGGCCTTGTTCATCAAATCTGAATCATGTGGCCCAGCTGTCCTCTGGGCACCCCCGGAGCCCGGAGTCGTGTAGCTGCTACCAGCACCGCCGGCCCCAACGCCCTGATAACGAGCGCTGCTATCCATCCCGGAATCGTCCCTACATGACCATATTAGAGTGAGACTTTTATATGTGAAGCCATGCTTATATCTCACCTTGGATCAAGTTTATCGGCAATGTTCGATCGACGAGTGTTTTGACCAGTGCCATAAGCATCGTCTACTCCGCCCTGTGTGTTGCGGTAATCTAAAAGTATTTATTAGAAGCTTCTTTGTCTGTTTCGGCTTGGGTCCGTACCAATACCGCTGTCGACACGAGGGTCTAGCTTATTGGCGACATTGGAGCTGTGAGGGCCTGCATTGGCAGATCGGCTACCGTATGTGCTCGTGGCCGAATCAGTTCCATAGTTATCCCCAGTTACTCCACCTGTAGCAGCGCTGTAGTCTTTAAACAACAAGTTAGTAACCGAAGAGAATAATTCCAAAACAAACTTGTCGGGTGCAACTATACCACGACCGCTGTCAGCGCGGGGATCATTAGTTACGTTGGAACTATAAGGACTATCACCGGAGGACGTAGAAGACGACTGCTTGTCGTTAGTGACGGCGTCTTTGATTTTGTGGACGATGTTAGACATGATGGACAATGGTATTGATAATGAAGATAGAATCAGATCTTGGTGCAGGTATAAAAATACTAGGGTTTTTATCAATAAACTTCTCGTTGATAATTCTCAATTTCAGGTGGGAGAACCGCTGTTTATATAATTCGACAATCAAGCAGTCAGTCCTACCCTCCATCAGTGACAAAGATACCCTCATCATCGAAGGGTTGCCTGTTCTTCATTGATTTGATTGCAGATCAGGTCGACAAGTATGACGTTATTGCTCCATCGCGGTGTTTTCGCCAGCAAGACGCTGTTTATCAGAACCTTGGACAAAGATGGATCCTCAAAATTGATATCATACAATTTGGAGGAACTTGGAAAAGTAAAGAGTTTGTGTTTACTACCTAGGTAGGATGCTTGTCATTGCTTGTCATATGTCGTCATTGTGGATCAAGTGTGGCGCACAACCAACTTAAGTTGAACTAACAGCCTATCCATACCTCAGGCAAGTATCATAACTCTAACTACTATATAATGTACATGTACATTAGAGATGAACAGGTACATCATGATCATGATGGTCTGCATAAGTGACGACATCCCAAGTTTGAGCCCACTTTCATTGGACATCTTGTCCAAGTCTTGTTTTCCTTTTTCATCTATGATGATATGATACCATGTCAATCTCTTTTCCAACCTCAGAGATATCCTGTTCGCCCCCAGTTACCTAAAAAAATAATAAGACGTTTTGTGTAGGGTCTGATATATGGCATGTGCTAGATGATGACGCCCAGAAGAATCGACCATTATCGGTTCCTCCTTTGTCTAAGGTCTTTCTTGCTGTCTTGCTTTTATTGTTTTTACATACATGGAATTCACCTTTTAACATTGGCGGTTTTTTAGAAACGCATATTTTATAAATCTTGCTTATCGCCACATCATGGTAGATTAGGCCTGGTAGAAGAGCTGTTCCATCTACGTACATGTAGGAAAGCCCGGAGATGAACTCGCGGTTCATACAAAGATGGATTACATACATGGCTCCTACCTAGCATACCGGTCTTCCTCTATTACTACAATGCATTCTTGGGATATTACCATGGGCCTCCACCAAACCACGCACAGAGCATTTTTCAAACAAGCCAAACATTACGAGAATGTACAGTACTCTATCAATTCCCGCCAAAAAAACCCCATAATGTCACAATCGTACTTCATATTTCTGGTGCTTTGTGCTCCTTATGCGTCAATATTTAACCGCACGTTTTATATACTGCCCTTGGATTTGGACCCTTATGATAGTACATCAACGTGGGCTTCTACCGTGACTGCAGGAAGGCTATATGGCTAATGATAGCATTATATTGCTAGGAGACTTGAAAGTTGATACTATGTATGTAGGTACCACATGTTACTAATGAGTATCATAGCGGCAACTTTCAAAGTTAGCAGTCTTTCGGTCATCAAACACATTGAACAACACAAAGTCTACGTCTTCGAGGATTCGGAGTTGTTGGTGAGGGACCTAGCTATAGCCTATCTATAGGAGAGGTGCAAAGCTTCCCGACTATCATAGAGCTATGTATAGCTCGATTAACTAAACGTACTATGATACATAGGGACCCGAGCATGCCGCATATGTATACTTGTATCATATGTCCTGACTCCTGAATCTTGTGAGAAGGCATTTTGAACATAGCAGCGTAACAACCGCATATAACTATTGACTAATTGGAGCCAAAAACGAACACGGCGATGTATTTGAATCAGTACTCTAGTAGTAGATAATAGTAGACAAAGTGTGGTGGAATGAATGAATGATATATTCAGAGTGTACATATATATCATGATTCTGAGGCTCTCATTTGAGGCTTTTGAGGCTGTGTTTGAGGGTCCTTTCTTGGCATTCCTAATTAGTTCATAATTGGTGCCTGATATATCACGTGCATTTTGACGTCGGCGTAACGTCTCCGCCAGTGGTCCATCAGTGGTCCGCCACAAAGCAGAGGGGCGAGTCACGGGGGACTTTTTGTATCCGTGATCACTACCACTTCTTCTGTCCTTAACCTATCTTCAACTTGATATCCATTTTTGTTCCATATACTTACTGTCTTTTTAATCACTGCTTCCCTAATATAACTACTACACTAGTTTCTTGATCGCAGTCTTTCTCAATGAGACGCCCTCTGGACTGTTCGTCCAACCGTACCGATTGGTCGAAGCACCAACTGTCGAGTCTCTCAATCTTCTAAGACAGATTTGCCGTGATCTACATCAGTCAAGATGCGTCCCCCGCGTCTGTTACTCCTACTGTTCTGTTTCGTCTTCCTCCCAATTCTCCTCACCTGCTTGTCCCTCATCTCCGGTCCCCGTAATGATGGCCCCGCGAACGCCTCGCTTGCCGGTCGAACGAGCCGATTTCGTGCCTTCTTTTCCTTCAACGCTCCCTCCTCTCTTTTTCCTCCATCTGCTATCATCAGCTTGACCGATGACAACTCGACATTCTTTTTAGCCCGTCCTGCAGCATTTGGTCCATTATTGCCGGCCAAGGGTCTCAGTGGTGAACTTTGGGTTGGGAGTGGTTTCGGCGACGAGACTCTTCCTAGGGGAGGCTCCACTGCAGATGCTGATGGAGAACTGGGATGCTCAGATGTTCCGGGGTGGGCTGGAAAGGACGGCCAGCTTAGACAAGACAGAGGATCAAACAAAGAGTCTGAGAGGAATACAAACACCAACGGTGCAGACGTGGCCTCAAGTACCACTGTCAATCGCAGAAACGATCCCACTCAGGAATCGGGGGAGGATGGGGGCAGTTCCACTCCTCCGTCCGCAGACGATGGAACAGATGACCATTTGCATCACCCACTCCCTAACTCCGAGCTTCCTGGCACCCATAATTCTGAAACCTCGGGAAAGCAGCCAGCACACGCAGATATACAATCGCTCCAGGAGAGCGCTGAAATCGCAGGAAAGGTTGTCTTGCTAAGCAGGGGAGGTTGTGGCTTCTTAGAAAAAGTCAAATGGGTCCAACGACGAGGAGGTGTGGCTTTGATTGTCGGTGATGACACAAGGGGTGGTAGTTTGGTTACAATGTACGCTCGGGGGGATACTTCAAACGTCACAATCCCTGCTGTGTTTACTTCTCACACGACTGCTCATCTCTTGTCCAGCCTCATACCTGGACGCGACAGAGGAAATATTGACGCTGGTCTCTCTCACAAAGGCAACAACGGCAAGAGCTCGGCTGGCAAAGCCAAATCTAGGAAACAGGGACCCAAAATTCCGCCCACATCTGCACCGACTTCTAGCAGCCATTCCACGTCGAAAAGGCCTCTTGCCGAGTCTTCTGGCTCTTCGAATTCCAAAACTGGATTTTTACACTCGCTTCTATCACTACTGGGTTTCGGGAATGACAACGGCTATCCGTGGCATCTACCTGAGGATAGTCGTCGGCCTCCTAGTAGCGGAAGCATCGACTGGGTTCTAGTTGACGACTGGGAAGAGGAAGAGACGTCTAAGAAAGCGAAATCGGCCGATGCGAAAGATCGCAGCAAAAAGACCGGAGCTCAGCTCAGCGACTCAAAATTAGACGGCAAGTCGGGCACGTCAGATGGTGATGACTTTGTGATTGGAGTGCAGGATTGGCGAGATCCCGACCTAGTGCCCCCGAAGCGCACTCAACCAGACAAGAAATTGGGAAAGACGGATTTAAAGTCATCAGTAGATGATAAACTGGATAGTGAAAAGAAGCCCAAGACTGGATCAAACCTGAAGGGAGGCAGCACCACCCCCGGAAGCGGCGAGTACATTCGACCAGACAAGGGAACAAATTTCAACAAAGGCTCAAGCAACGATATGGACAATGAACCGAAGTCGAAGCCAGAGAAATCGGAGAAAAACTGGCTTTCTCGCTACCTTGACTGGCTCCACGGTGCCGAGTCCGACTCCCACCGCTCTGCACCGGTGCCTGATGGTAAAGCAGACCATTTGAAGGATGAAGTCCTCGAAAAATCAGGACCTGGGGAGAAACCTGGGAAAGGGGAAGAGCCAGACTTGGGTGGACACGAGGGTCTCTGGGTCACACTCACCCCGACGAACATGTCAACAAGCCCCTTCTTCGACACCCTGCTGGTATTAGTGGTTAGCCCTTTGATAACTTTGACAGTGGTGTATGCGTTGCTACTACTTCGATCCCGAATTCGCCGAAGAAGGTGGCGGGCGCCGAAATCTGTCGTCGACCGACTCCCAGTTCGCACTTATCATACCATGCCGTCCTATTCATCCTCTTCAAGCAGTCCTCGTTCTCCAAGCCCTGGTTCCTCCTCAACCTCTCCACTTCTCATCCACCGACCTCACAGCATATCAGGCCGGTCTAGACCTCGCTCCCGAACTACATCCGGGGTTGTCAACACGATGGAGGCGGCAAAAGAGGCAAATCTGTCGGGCTCTGAAAAGCCAATACCAGGATCGACCTTGTGGCGGCGTAAATATACCGGGAGACAGGTCGAGTGTGTTGTGTGCCTTGAGGAATACATTGACGGCCAAAGCAGGGTCATGAGTCTTCCTTGTGGCCATGAATTTCATGCAGATTGCATGTAAGTGTTTCATCCGCAGTCAGATCGCTTTATGAAGCTAATCATTGATTTTTTTTTAGCACACCCTGGCTAACAACGCGTCGACGGACTTGCCCAATATGCAAAGGAGACGTCGTCCGCTCTATGTCCCATATGAACCTGAGGGGCATTGGGGGTCGTGAACAAAGTGATCAAGCTCCCAATGATACACACTCCCACAATCGTGATCATCAAAGTGATGTACGGCCCGTTATGATTCCCATCTCAGAAAGAGTTGGAGGTGTATTGGACGCAGAACAGGGTGGCGATCCGGATGCTCTATCTTCTGTACCACATTCTAACTGGAGGAGTTTTGGCTCGTCAAGCTTTTCTGCGCTAAGTGGTGACACGATATGGCACCAAGCTCGGGCTGATAGGAACAGGTAAAATTCAAAGACCTGAATGGCGCCTCTTCATCTCTCATTCTTGATAAAACACCGCCATAAGCCTCCCGTGGTCTGGGTTTCATTTGTACTTTTCCTTAATGCTCAACACTAGCATTTTTTGTTCTCGTTTTGTATGGAATGGTTCGGCGTTTTTGGCCGGTGTATAGGGTGTTGAGAAAGGTCAACACAGAACCAGTCGTTCAGGGCAACTGGAATGCATTATCCTAGTCACTGGTTTGTCTTTTTTTTTTTTTTTTTTGCCTCGGGTTGCGAGATCCTTACCGATACCACCGATTCGATATCTTATGTCACACTAGCCTACATATATATGTTCACTTTCTCTCTTTGACTTGGAAAGACGATCATTTGTACTCCGTTTCTAAGTAGGAACCCCATACACATTTCGCCATAAGGCGTGGCCTGTATTCTATAAACATTATGGTTCCCATAGCTCATTTGTTTTATTATGAAAGATGGTCCGCTGACCTGTCATTATCCAGTCTAGCATCTCATTCGTGGGTCGTTTGGCCGGACAAACGTCATGATTAGATATCACGAATTGGAATAAAGCTAAAAAAATATTTCTTAAAAAAAAAAATTTGAGTCCTTTGCTTCTTTCTTCGTTTTGCTTAGTATGGGGAGTTAGATATTGGTTGTACATACATACTTATCGCATATATACTCTCATGACGATTGCTTTCAAAATGGCGGACAGAGTCAAAGCGGTGGCAACTGAAGAAGCCCTACATTTCAAAGAGCTGGCTGAAGAAGCTGCCAGATCGGGGGCGTATTTTTATCCATTCAAGGTGATAACTTATTTGCTTTCAAAAAAAAAAAAGATTATTTTTCTTCTGTTATGACAAAAAGCTTTTAACTATTCGCTCAGGGGATCATTTATCTTCTCTGCCACTACAATTTATGGCAACCTCTATTTTCACGAATCGGTCCAACGATTGCACTGGGCCTGGGAGTCACTTACGTCATGTTTTTCTTTACCTACTTGCCGCAGACAGCCCTGCTTGCTTTCACCAATGGCCCACTGGCGCCCCTCTCTGCGGCGCTGCTCGTGCTGAGCGAGAGCGCGACGATGATCCACTTCCTGTCGCGATATTTCCTGCTTGAAGACTCGCTGATTGACACCTTTGACGGCACGCTCGTGGCCTGCGGTCATGATGCTCTCGTTGCTGACGGCCGTCAGCTTCGTGGTGGGAGCGATCGCGGCGGTCACGATCACAGTGACCCAATCGCCCGGTTGGGGAAGTTGCTCAAACAGCCCTTTCCGCCAGGAACGATCAATCCCCGTGCCATTCTCCGCTCGATGCTTTATTATATCCCCCTGAATTTCATCCCGATCGTGGGAACCCTGATGTACGTTATCGCTCAGGGGAAGCGCGTTGGACCCCTTGTCCATGCGCGATACTTTCAGCTCAAAGGGTGGGATACGAAGCAAAGGGACGAATGGGTACGGAGAAATCGCGCTGCTTACACCAGGTGAGTGAAATGAAGTTTTCTTTTTTTATTTTTTTTTTTCATCTTTGATCTTTCTCTTTCTAACTCGTAAACTGGCAACGTTCTTTCGTTGCTTGGCTCAAACACGCAGCTTTGGAGTCGTGGCTTTTCTCCTCGAACTAGCCCCGTTTGCTGCTCTGGTGTTGGCCCATTCCAATACCGTCGGTGCTGCTCTCTGGGCCTCCGACATTCAAAAAGTTGAAGCGGCGTCGACAGCCCCGAATGTGCGCTCGGAGCAGGCGAAGGAGGCACATTGAATAATGGGCATGAAATATGACATGATCCTTCATTTCATTCGCCCCCCTTTTTTTTTTCTCCCTTACGGCCCAGATCATGCCAGCTGCCAAAGGGACGTTCTTATTACTTCGTATGTCATGGCACAGAGAGATATCGAACCCAATCCCTTAAAAGTTGCTATTATGTGACAAGTATCAAGAATATCGGAATTGATCTCTACAAACCTGTGGATTTTTTTTTATTCATAGTTGACCTTCCCTCCATCTAAAACGATTATTGTTCTAAATGAATTGTTCGCTTGGTTTTTCTAGTAGACTGTAGATTTGCTTCTAATATCGTCTACCTATATCTTGAGGGCTTTCTTATTTTTTTTTTTTTAATAGTCTGGAGGACAAGTTGGACTTTGGTGCTTACGAAGAGAATAATAAAGGAAAAAAGACGGGACCAGGATCAAAGCCTAATAACTTTTCAGAAAAGAAATTCGAAGAAGAAATTCGAAGAAGAAATTCGAAGAAGAGGTGAATTATATGTCTGACTTCTCAAATTCATAGCAAATGTAAATAAAAGCTTAATTCAGGTGAAATTAACTATGTATGTACATATCAGGCTGCGATTGGCCCAGACTGACATGTATCTAAATCGTTCAATGAATCAATGTTGGGCATCATACTGTGGGGAAAAGGTTCTTTATTAAGGGCGCTTGTCGAATATCAGATTTCCCCGTGTTGCAATCTTAATTTATAAGAAGACGAGAGAGCCTGCTAGGATGCCACCCGTACTGTCTGTCATTTTTCACATGGAACTAGTTACATAGTTATGCAAAAGAAATATCATAGCCCCGATGGCCGCTCTTACGTTGTTTAAGAGGCAATGAAAATCCTGCAAACCACCAAACACTCAAAGTCGTTTTTATTATATAGATACATGCTATTTGTTGTACGGCATGGTCTTTGCTCTTATCACTGACCTATTAATAGTTATGTACACAGACAAGAATATCACTTTGTTTTTTCGGAAGCGGATCTCCCATATAGATATGTATTTATCAAGAAAGGTCCCTAAAGAACATGGTAATCAAGGGAAGCAGCCTCAGTGTTCATGTTAAAAAGTCGAAACCATTTGGAATCAGCGTCCATGAGTGTTCAACGATTTCGCGGCTAGGAATACATGCCCAACTGCAACCGCGTCTGATAAATGGCAAAGGACGGAGTTTTTCACCCGGGTCTCGCGGTCTTTTAAGTCCATTTTCGTAAGTGGTGCAGTCCCACCATTCAATCCACTCTGTCCGTGCAACGACGAATTTGCGGTTGCACACAGAACAGCATCTATCACCGGCATTCCTGATTTCTCTCGCTCGCTTCAACAGGCGAACCACGAGCTCTGGATAATCGGAGAGGTCTGAGTCAAGAAACTGATCTAGATACGGGAATCTGTTGCATTCAAGAAGAGCTAGGTCGCGTAGAGACGGGACTCTAGATACTGTTTCGCTGGATACCTCGAGGACACCACGAGCTTTGGCATCAGCAACCGGCAAGCCTTCCATGTTGAACCGCTGGACTGGGCTGATCGCAACTTGGATTGGAACCCATGCTTCATCGGGAGGTGCCCCATCTTTGTAACGCCATTCGACATTGGCTTCTTCCAGCGGGAGAAGCGGGTTAGGATGTACAGTCAAATGTGTTAGTTCGCCATTCTTAATAAGCCAGAGGATTTCCCAGGGAAGATACTGCAAGCTATTGACTGATACGTTGATTTGTTGCAGCGCCGTAAGCTTCCGAATTGCTGAAGGAAGCTCTTTCAAGTCGTTGTTCCGCAGACTGAGTACTTTCAAGTTTGTTAATTCGAACAGTTCCGAACTCAATTCCGTCAGTGCATTGCCCGAGAGGAAAAGACGAAGGAAGGGTTCCAGGGGAGAATAAAGATTGTCAATAAATGGTGGCCTCAACGCAGCGGGTTGTCTCGTGAGATGTAGCAGGGGCTGGAGTAGCCCGGAGGGTATCGACCTTAGGCCACCACCGCTAAGGAAACGTTAGCATATCCTGCAGAATTTATTGTCATCTTGAGGACTTACCTAAGGTCGATACTATCCTGACCCTTTTCTAGACAGTCATTCACTATTGACCGAGCAAGTTCATGCTCCTTCGGCTCGAGAATGGCACGGGGCCGATACAGCTGGCCATATCGCGGGTAGCATTTATGCTCGGGGTCAATGGCTCTGGCATCGTCACCAATAAGTAGAACGTTTGCTGGTCCCTCTGAAGTGGATGGGCCATTTGTAGTCCTCAAAAATTCTTCACGGGACAAAGATACATCCTCAGACATTGACAAGGCGAACTCGGAGGACTCGTCGCTCCCCATCCAGACACCACTATCGATATGTCTCTTTTCCTTGAAATCGACTCTTTTCTTCCTCGTGTCCCTCGCCATTTCACCCCACCACGTCCCATGATATCGCCTTTTCCTGGTGGCGCTAGTTCCAAGAGTATTATCATTATAATTCTCCAAAGATGAAGCAGGGATGTCATCACTGGAGAACAAGGCTGGATCACTAGAGGGAAGGCTCGAGAGGTCATCAAACCTACTAGACCGCGAGGGACGAGCCGGCTTTTGGAATGGCGAATTCGACTTGAGGTTACTCGGCGCAGCAGGAGAACGATGCCGAATTTTGGGTGGTGGAGGAAGGGGAATTTCATCATCCATGGTCAATGGAGCGTCAGATCACTTGGTAGAGGGTCTGATTGATTTTAATTTAATGTCCTGGAGCGGAATGCCACGCGTGCAAGTCCGCTCAATCATTGGCAGAATCATATAGATTACAGGTACCAACTGCTTGTTAAGAGAGTGAGAAACAGAGAAATAAAACTACCAGACGCGCTGTATCTCGCAGGCTAACCCATGCGAGCAGCACCAATTGCAACAGCTCCGATCGTGATGGTCGTTTGACTGTTTACCGCATCTGGAGGATCTAAACGCGTCGGACGCGATCGGGATCGGACCAATCATGTCAACGTTCGAAACAATAGCGATAACGTCATAACGTCATGACTCCGAACCACGGACTCGGTACGAACCTACGAGTACATATTCTACCATGGATATGTATGTACATACCTAGTAGTACTACATATGTACGTACCATGTGGCATGTACGGATCTGAGACATTAGGTACATACCTAATGATACCTAAGGTTATACTCCGAGTCTTTGATCACTCAACTACGACAATAACCAATCTAGTTCAACTGCCGATTGGACAATAACTATACCCTCGTGAAGAGTTACAAGCGCCAATGTTGCAGATACTTATGTCGCAAGGACAGAAAAGTATGTAATTGGGTATCTGAAGATATGATATATGAGGTTCAGAGTATCGAAAATGTTGATGACTACCACCTGACAGCTTCAAACACCAAACCAGGCTTAAAAAGAAAAAAAAGGGCTTCATCCAAAAACGCCCACTTTTCCGCTCTGTACACCTTCGTTTTGCTCATGTAACCAAAAAAAAGACGGCCAAAATACATAGGTTGACATCGATCGACATGTGTTAAAGAGTCGCAGCCTCGAGCTGACGAAACGAAACCGGCGTGGACTCGTGATAATCCAGAAGGATAATAAAAGGGGAATAATAGAAAAGCGTAACACCCAGTGTTTTTCACTGCTGTAGCTTCCTACCAGCAAAAAAAAAGAAGTTGTCGAAGTAGAAGAAAAGAATGTCGAAGTCATTAAAGTAAACCAACCACACACTCTCCGGGGTGAAACCAACAGGTTGAAGCCGTCGACTGCTGCAGAATCGGAGAAGTCTCAAAAGCAAGTCAGATCCAAGGAGGTCAGGCTGGCGTCCACCTTTCCTTTGACCCTAATCTGATCTGGTTAAAGCAATCGGCACTGGAAGTCGTCGAACCGTATCCAAATCATGCCAGCCGCAGGGCGGCTACATATGCGACCCCAAGATCAGAGCAAATGAGCCTGCAACGAGAACCGCAGAGATGCTTCCAGGCTTGATATTTATTGCACCGCTGGAACCGGTGGTTGCAGAGGCTGGCTTGCTCGTCGTAGAAGCAGTCGGTGTAGGCGTTAAGGCCACCGAAGAGGTTTCCGTGGAGACAATCGTGCCGACGCTTGTTACGGTCGAACCCTGCGAGATGATCGTTGTTGTCACCCGAATCATAGTTTTCGTAACTGTTGTCGTGTAGATCGTTGAATCGCCTGCAGCCAGGGCGCAGAGCAAGAGAATCATGGCGAAGAAAGCAAGGAAGAACCGCATTGTTGCGATATGAAGTTATGCGACACGCGCAATACCTCTCAGATGGTTTGTCTGTCAATAGATTTGTACAGTGAGTATGTTGGCGAGTATTCTCTCCCACCACACTACAAGGCCTCAAGCTCTGGTAGAAAGTACTGATCAGTCAGAAAGAGTTGTTGATCAGGATAGTTAAATATCAGAAGTGTGATCACAGCGCATGCGCTCAAGCTTGGAGCGACTTTGCAACGGTGTTAATTGCTGGCTTGCCAGTCTGTTTCTTGGGGCGATAACTTAGGCAAGCCTAAATAAAGAATGAGGGTCGCAAGGGTCGCAAGATATGTAATGAGTGTTTCAGGGAGCGCTGCTCAGATCAAGAACCGGAATAGAAGGAGTGACAATTCCGGGAGTTGATCAAGATGAAGAAATAAAAGACGCAATGTGAATGACAGTGGTCGCAAGAAAATGACAGCGAGCGCAAGTAGAGAGAATGTGTTGAAGTGGTTGGGGAGGAGGGTTATTATTATTATTTAATTTTACATCGCCTTTTCTTTCTTTTTTTTCTTGATGACTAACTACAAAGATACTACTCTGAACAACGCATTGGGCAGCGTTCCTGGCATCCCTTTCTCCATCATTATTGGTTCTTTGTGTTAAAATCCCCCCTTGTCGCGAAGTTACCAGCAACAAAGCGACGATTGGGTTGCCACTACCCCTAAAGACTAGTCTAAAGCAACTAAAAAGCCATCACACCGACGGATTCAAAAGCAGGAACGCGAATGTTTGCTACAGAACCATTTTGATTTGTCGCAGCCCCTTGGGGCGAAAGACACTAGCCAGGGTGCAGGGCAGGAAAATCCAGGCACGGAAACCTTTCTGCCTCTTGTTCTGCCTCTTCAATCTTGCCGCCGCAACTCGGAAATTTTTATCCTTACATTGGGTATAACAATAGTTGCATGATAATAGCATTAATAATTGAGACCAATAACCATAGAATAATAACATACATATATTCTGCAGATAAAACCCAATATGGGAAGACCCGTTTTATTATACGCCTATATATCTTATGCGCAATCTACGGAGCGGTATCATATCATATGATAGCTAGGATCGTGCCTGCAGAGATTCCGTGGAGTCTTGGATGTTGGATCACAGGACTGAAGCGGGTCTTGTGAGAAAGATAGGAGGACATTACTATGATATCATATTTGATGAAATTTATATACCTAGAGAGGAACGAGACAACAAACAGAAGCAGGTAAGGCAGAAATGATCAAAATTCAGAAGCGAATCAGATACAACCAGCAATTTGCAAGTAATAGAAAATGCGCTCCAATCAACAGAAAGGCTGCCAACCAGTCATTTGACACGTCGCAAGTCGCATCGTGACAACGTGGGCGCAATCTTGGAGGATTCCACGGTCCATCGAAGCGCTATTTGCCCGGCCCCTTCGCGGCCCGCGCACTAATCTCAATTAAAGACCAATCACACAAAACCTGATGGTGGGTCTGGACCACAACGGTCTACTTTTTTGGGTTAAACAAAATTCAATTATGCCCCCACGCACCCAATCGTCACAATTTATTAGGCGGCATGAGGGGGCGGCTCACCGCCTGCTGCCTCTAAATTAAGCCGACATGTTACCTACCTAATGTACTGTAAGTACTACTATCATAGTCCTCAGCCCTATTGTCCTGCAAAAGTATGTTTGTTTTGGAACGTCCAATGTCCATACTCAGATCAGTAGAATAAGTATACCTTAATCACTGCATATGTACACATATTACTGTTATTGGAATTGATTTGGGGACGTTCAAATGTTGTGTTGAGAACAAAAGCTTGGAATTGAGTATT
>NPHW01003585.1:0-11394 GCA_002240705.1 Elaphomyces granulatus
CTCTATTTCTTAGATGCTGCGCACATACCAGTATACCGGTAGTATGTAGTTACGCTAATCAAGTCTGAGGGTAAGAACCTTGAAAATCCTATAATTTCAATATTATTAGATAATAAGGATCTCTACTGTATTAATAAAACTGCGAAACGTGCTTCTACTAGTAGTTATGATAGGCTATCAACCAACTTTCAAGTCAGTCTATAGCTAGGTTCAAGTATCCAGCACAAGTATATAATATATTTTCTGAGATCCACCTTTTATTTGGAGCGTAATAAACCTGTCATTATCACTATTAAGTTATAATTAGTACGTTGCATGATTCATTTAATTTAATAATATGGCATTTGCATACTCTGGCGGTTACTCTATGGTGGCGGACATCTAAAATCAACCCTCCCTTACCTCAGTCCCTCAGACTACCCGAGATCACATGGCACGCTGCGCGGATCACTCTTTTGGGACCATTTTTGTGTCACGTGTTGTATTTAACGTCTGAGGGTACTGAGGTAAACCCTCCCGGTTAATTTGTCTGCTTAGTAATGCGTATTGTATGTAAAACGGCGTATTACAGTAATATTACGAGTATTGCTAAAAAGGGTATTTTTTAAATTCTGTTTTATTTGGCTTCACCCAGAAGTATACAGGAGTATATATCTCAAAAGATTCTACATCCAGGTACAGTGTATGAGCCTATCTCTGAGTATACCGTACCTCTTCTATCCACGAAACTGGTACCGTACATACTACTTCACGGTTCACCCCGGTGACATCAGATTTGGTGTTGATTTTATACAGTAAGCCAAGGACTGCCATCCAAAGTTGGATTCCCACTTCACTCAGTTCAGATTTGTGTGATATAGACAAACATTCATTTCGGGTTCCGTGCTAGGTAGTGAAGGAAGGTACTACTGAGCGGATAACGGATACAATCGCTAGGTGAGGGTGGGGTGCTCAGTTTTCTCTGCCGAGTTAAAGCCCAATAGTTAGTTTCTGCTTCTCGATGGTAGGAAAAAAAGTAACAATGTTGGGAATGAATAGTGAGAACCTACCTACCACTCAGGCTGACCTTGACTCCTCACCGTAGGGTCACCTGTCCTCTATTAGTATTTATGCAGGAAGGGAGTACCTGTCAAAACTTACCATCATCGCCATGGAAAGAAGCAGAGCAATGGGAAAGCCTGTAATCAAATTAGTATTTACACATACAATTATAGGGTCACAGGGTGCCATCGACTCATCTTAGGCAGCAGTAAACCTGTCTTCCATGCAGGAAGCCATGAGCAATGAGAACCACCACTGGAAGGTATGGCCTGTCGTTTCAAGTTCGGTAGGAGCTAGATACGGCATCGTGTCAGTATCATAGCCACTTCCTCAACTTACGAAACCAATATACGAAGCTTGTTGGCGGTTCGTCGCTGAGCTTCTTCCATGGGAGCAAAACTTTATGGATAAGTCCTCCACACAATTCTTCTTCATTAGACTTATCTTCACCACATTGAGCCCCTTGATCTTCCGGCTTATTTCCAAGGAGAAGGAGCATACTCCACAGGGTGCCAAACCTAAGCAAGACCTCAACATGCGTAACACCTTCCGTGAGGTCTACAAAGACTTATGCTACGAACAACGCTTCGAACATGTCGAGAAGGAGATCTTTAAGTGGACTCAGGCCACTGTCAAGCGTCGACGAGTGGCTGATGTGAGCCGGAATCTCGACCAATATGTCTGGGATGACGAGGAGGCTCCTCCACCGAATTTTTCCCACCCTCTTCTGTGAGCACCATCGCCAGTGGCGTCAAACGCCTGAGCGGTCCTCATGATCATGATAGCTCAGGGGTGGCCACCCTCAGCTGCTGCAGGCTAAGACGACGTTAATAGGTAGATACTAGTACCTAAAATAAGATATTCTTAATTTTAATGCCCATGTTCAAGTTGTAGTGTTAAGCTTATCATAGGTATTCCCCAATTTACCTAGGTAGGTAAATTGAGTACTCCTGCGGTCAGGATTTTTCTCCCTTGCAAGTGTGGCAAGTGAACGCAAGGATAGTATTTGGGCAACGATTGGCTAGGTTCTGCGGACCTAACCTTCCCGGTGCAAGTCACCCCGTTTCCCAGTATGTAAGGTAACTAACATAACCCATATTTCTTTATCTTAAAAAATGCTCTTCAATTATATACGATCTCTTGCCGCTTCACCGGCGCCTTCAAACTTTCTAAAGCAAAAAAGCTTCGCTAATCAACTGCTTCAACTTCATGCCTTGCTCTCCGCAAAATTCCTTCCAGTAGGAAACATTCGCAAACACTGTGAGACTTGAGTAATTCACTTTCGCAAATCTTTCCTTAATCGTTTTGCCTAATTTTGATTTGCTTGAAAAAATGGAAAAAGTTGTATGATGAAGAAAACGGAATGTGAACGAAGTAGGAGTGATATGAAATAAAGATTGGAGCTCCTTCTAGCATTGTGAATTCTCCGACAGATGAGAAATCGGCTAAGTTGACTGTCTCCCCCAAGGGACAGCACGGAGTCTTTTGCGGGGCGTCTGAGGCGACACGCTAGTCGATGATGAATCGCGGAGCCCAATGCCAAGTACGATTTGAGGAACTGGGGTCTCCTTCTGGGTCCTTTGAAGGCAAAAAGACGCCAAGAGAGGCTGCAATTGAGTAGCCATTGACTGTAGTTTCATACCATGGGATTTCCAAAAAGGTCTTGTGCCTCGCCCTGGCGTACAACTTGATTCAAGAGAGATTCGTCCTTCTCTAGTGCCTCAATCGAAGCATCAATGGCCATTCCTTTTAACTCCGCCTCCTTATTGATGTAATAGGTGGATCCCCCACGATAGAATGAAGAAACAAAAGAGCTGAAGTTTCCCTCCACACGTTTCCCAAAGCTGCGCCTCGCCAGAAACGCCGGAACTCTTACTCCGTGTTTCCGTACCTCAGCTCAGCTGTTCGTGGCCTACAAGGGTCATAGAATCGATTCACGTATGAATCGATTCTGCCTTTGCGAAGGCAATCCTCCAGAGCGGGTATACAGCTCCGGGGGATGATCACCTCCCAGCTGTCCTCCACCTCGTGCGCGAGACCTCATAATCTGGTTGAATAGAAGATACCGTGTCTCCCAAAGCGCCCGTCGTGGTATCGCAAGAGACAAGCGTCACAGAGCGTTGACGACCTTCATTCCAATCCGCAATACCTGTAGACCTGAAAAGGCTCAGCGGGGTCGATGTCGTAAACCAGGCAGAGTTGGCTGTATGGTTGGGCCTGGAAATGATCACCCCGCTCGTGCTAGTGATCCTGTAACGCGGGCTGCGCTACGATAGTAATCACAAGGGTCTTGTAACGATCAGATAAAAGGTAGGTCTGATATGTAAACAGAAATGCATTGAAGCCTGCCAGGCCTACTTTCATGGGCCCCCATATACATGATCGGACATCGCTCAGCTCAGGCTTGTCATATGATATCAGTGGCGGAAATCCGATGCGCCCACAAGGGTCCTAAGCTTTCCTTGTAATGTGGCGTTGCAGATCCAAGATATGTCTATCTGGAAGTTGTGAACCTCTAAGAAGTGTCACGCTGTTCTGCTGTGAAGCAGATGATCCGGACATTTAGTCCGTCGTAAATGTCCTGGATATAGCATGACGTGGGCGGAGGCGGCGGATGGGTATGAATGCCAAAGCTGACGAAGAGAATAAATGGTATTTCGATAAAATCTTCGGGGAGGAAAAAGAGAAACTCGAATTCACACTCCAATGTTCGGATTGATGAGGATCCGTGATGCGCTGGGTAAACTTGATTAGACTAATTTTCATAGAATAATCTTGTTAGCAACATCTCCAACAAATTGAATCCTTTGGAAAGAAACAACATGCCATACCTCTGTTGAGTCGGGGTTTGCCTCCTGCTTAAATGAGTCATCAATGTTTCTAACATAGAGACACAATTCTCGAATATCCCTTGCATCCGCATCCCTGTCGAAAGTATTCTCGAGATGAAGTGGCCTTGTCGACGCTGATGAGCGAGTGAATGTCCACCATTGTTGTGCCAAGTATCGGCGATGTCTGTTGTGCTTATCTTGCAGATATGCCAATTGATCGAAGGTGTAGCGACCCGAAGCTGC
Organism: Elaphomyces granulatus; assembly: GCA_002240705.1. Classification (NCBI taxonomy): domain Eukaryota; kingdom Fungi; phylum Ascomycota; class Eurotiomycetes; order Eurotiales; family Elaphomycetaceae; genus Elaphomyces; species Elaphomyces granulatus. The sequence goes on from NPHW01003585.1 coordinate 4,116, forward strand.
CCGATTTCCATAAACAGACGGGAGCGGATCGCACTATACTGCCTTGATAACCTATTGAACTTTTCCATAACACTTGGCACACGGAGGTAATGAGTTCTCGGCTTCTGATGTTGCAAGATAAGCAATTAGTTTGACGATGTATTCGCAACCTTTTTTGAGCGTAGTGGACGGTAACGCTCTTCTGAATTGTGATCTGTCTTTAGGCTTTCCTCGGACGTCCCATTGTAGAGGCAACTAGGACGTGGAGGATTGCTTTTCCGTTGGTGATACTTGTTTATTGACGAGCTTCAAAGTTTGGCCGAGAGAGAACCTTCAATAGGACAAAACTCCCTCATCGACTCCTCTAGCTCCGTCGAGCCCACTGCTCATGAGGTTCATCTAGAACTTCATTATATTATTCCATTAGTATTATTATTGGGTAACATAAGCAGCTCTGCTGTAAGCGAGGGACGAAGTGGTACTGTACATTCTTATATTATGGAACCTAGACACAGACCGCTCGTAAACAATAAGTTTCGAAAGTCCGATGGGCAAACGGGTCCCAGGGGGAGCATGTGAACTGGTGATGATGTCGACAGCTTATCTATGCGAGAAGCTTTGTTTCTCGCGTAGTCTTCCGGGGGTATATAAACTGAAGATGACTGAATCCTTTGGGCAAGGTCGTAGCCAATGAGAGCCTCATATTGAAGGACTTGGTGAGAGTGGTAAGTCGTAAGGGGCTTTGCGAGCGCCTATTCGCATCTCCAGTTGGATTCAGGGGTCGGGTTGTCAAGATTATTTGCAGAGAGAGTTAATCATTTCAAGAGAATGGGTGGACTTGTGTTCTACCAGAAGTCATTATGTTGTGATCAAAAGCCTCTGCTGCTGTGGGACGCAGACGACGCTGAAGAAGCTGAGGAATTGAATAGACGAAAAAGATTTTCGGGACACGTGTCAAAAAGGTGATGCAAGCGGTGAGGCAGACGGTGAGAGATTATTATTGCAGAAAAAGTAACCGGTATCTTATTGGCCTGATTCTCCATTCTATGATATACCTATGTATGTGTCGATATTGCAATAAATGCCACCGATAAGTGTGCAACATAATACATTTATTCGCAGTACGGAGTAAAAGTTTCTTAGAGTTATACACAGAAATGAAGTATTTCGTGGAGGCAGGCCACACGCATATATCCATTCACTGCTCTGAAGGGCCAGCCATTCTGCAGGTCGTAGAATATGTCATGTGTTGACCATGCATGCGAATCTACTGGGACGATTAAAGCGTCTATATGATTGAGGTCGGTTTACCCCGTTAGATATAAAATAAAGACAATTTAGTGATTTTCGTCTTTTGCTTTGTAGTTCATAAGAACTTGAACTACCTCCATTCTCGTCGCCGCCTCCCCAAAACCGCCTTCCTCTTTGGAACCTCAATAGTTTACAGTTTATTACCTATCATAATGTCACTCAAATATCCTCCTCCCGATCTTGAGAGGTATAACGAATCCAAATGCAGCTCGATTTGGTTTTTTGGGTCGTCCTGGCTCTCGGAGCACGTCTTGTCTATTTCTTGATAAGACATTATCGTGAATATCTGGTAGGTTTATACAGAAACGAGTCTCAGGACCTGGATCTAATCGATTGTACATGTAGGACGAGGTTGCTTTCGGATATCGCCATGGTTGCCAACCACCCCCAGAGCTTCCAAAGAAATGGTTGTTCGGGATTGACCGCATTAAAGAGTTGTGGGATTCGAATTCAGAAGGCCGTCTCCTCGCTTTCCTCTGCTCAGTCGCCAAGGATTATGAGCCTCGCAACAACTTGTCTCAGTATTTGTTATTCGGCCCAAGAGCATATCATATTTTACATCCGAGGAATGTTGAGTCTCTTCTTTCCACCAATTTTAATGGTACAGACACGTTTCGTTTCTGATAATGCATCTATGGTCAATGAATGACACGAGGACTTCCATGGTAGATTACGGCTTTGGTTGCCGACGTGGAGTTTTCTCCCCCCTCTTGGGTAATGGTATATTCACGCAAGAGGGTCCGGCATGGAAACGCTCGAGAGAGCTCTTGCGAAAACAGTTCGTTCGAATACAATATCAAAACCATGATCATTTCCGTGAACACGTTGACAACCTGATAGCGCTGTTACCTCAGGGTGGAATCATCGACCTGCAGCCACTTTTTTTTAGCCTGACTTTGGACACTGCAACGGCTCTGTTATTCGGGAGATCGGTTTACAGCTTGAGGGCTAATACCGATCAAGGCGTTGAAAATAGAAAATTTGCCGAAAGCTTCAACATAGCGCAAGAGGGGTTGGCGAAGCGATTTCGCATAGCCCCTTGGCAATTTTTGTACAATCCGCCGGACTTCCGAAGAGCTTGCGTCAATGTTCACCGCTTCGTTGAACGATACATTGACGAATTAAACCTGGAAACCGATGGGAGTGAAAAATCATTTAGTTTTCTTGGTCAAGTTGCGAAGGAGTCTGCGAGTAAGGAAGATATTCGTGACCAGCTGCTCAATGTGCTGTTAGCTGGGAGGGATACAACTGCCTGTTGCCTATCTTGGACGTTGTATGTTCTGGTCTGTATCTTCTCTTCACTAATTCTGTTATGCTGACTTCTTCACTTATCGTCATGCAGCCGCCTCCTTGTTCGCCACAAACATGTAATGGATCGCCTTCGAAGAGAAATTTATTCCGTTATGGGGGACTCTGAGATTCCCAGCCGTGAGCAAATACGAAAAATGCCCTACTTAGCCTATGTTATCAGAGAAAGTACGAAGCAAAATGGAAGGGAAGCTGGGACTGGGAACTAATCGTTTTTTAGGCCTCCGCCTCTATCCGCCTGTCCCATTGAACAACAGGGAGGCAGTGAAAACGACTATCTTACCAACTGGAGGTGGCCCAGATGGAAACAGCCCGATCTTGGTACGAAAGGGAGAGGTTGTTGTGTTTTCGCAGTATGTCAACTCACGAAAAAGTAACATATATGGGTCTGATGCCTACGACTTCTGCCCTGAACGGTGGGAAGGGGGAAAACTCTCGAACATTGGTTGGGCTTATTTTCCATTCAATGGTGGACCAAGACAATGTCTTGGCGAAGATTTTGCGCTCATGCAGGTGTCTTATACCATCGTGAGGCTCTTCATGGTGTCATTGCTGATTGCAATGCCTGAAGGCGAAAAGGTCGAGCCGGTTGGAACGGAGCGACAACGGCTAACACTTGTTCTATTGAGTGCAGATGGATGTAGAATAAAATTCTCGGGTCGACCAGTGTGTTAACTACATACAAGTGTGTGAGCGTGCTAGCATCCGCTGACGGAAACGGAAGTGGAAGAACAAAGACAGAAAGGGCATAAATACTTCACACCTGTTAGATTGGAAAGTCACTATTTTGTGTATTGGCGTTAATCATCTATTTTATTGATTTATGGGATCTTCAAGTCGACACATTGTCATATACCAATACCTCAAGATCTGACCAGGAACATTCCTTCTGCCATTACACTTTGCCACCAATCCATTTTCCACAGTGGCGGTAAGCGCCTTTCTCCGCGGTCAACCCCGAAATGATGAATGGGAGTCCATGTAGATAGAAATCACACAGACAGAAACAACACTACATCTACTTAACAATACCTTTAAGATACCTACTTTCCCCATGCTTTCAAACAACACCTTGTTATGTATATAACTCCGAACTTTCTCCGTACTCCGGCCGAGCTCTTATCTATCTACGGATAAGGATAAGCCGAACTCGGTCACTCGGTGTGAGCGGTGAGCTATGATATGATAAAGACCCCTCCTCTCTGCCCCTCATTTTCCTCTGCTCTTTGTTACATAGTGTGGGGAGAGCTGCTGAGCTTCGATAACGGCTGTTCTCCATGTCGCGGAACAGTAAGCGCCACATTGGAATCGAATTTGCCTCTTCAACAGGGCAAGATCAATTTTCTTCTTCCTTAAAGGCGCAATAGATCTTCCTGTGTTCTCTTTCTCTAGAGATTTTTTCTATATATCTCACTTTCTTTAATAGTTAAACTATTCCTTTTCTCATTTTCTGTGCCATTTATTCCAGCTCAGGTGATACCGGTTCATCTCTTAGCGACAAGCGTTGGCACAATGGCTACTTCTCGTACACCAGTGGAAGTTCCGACGAAGCGGCGGATTGCTGTTCTGACATCTGGCGGCGATGCCCCAGGTATGAACGGCGCGGTTCGTGCAGTTGTCCGAATGACAATTCATCGCGGTTGTGAGGCCTATGTGGTGCACGAGGGGTACGATGGTCTGGTGTGTGGCGGCAATATGATACACCAGATGCATTGGGAGGACGTCCGTGGCTGGCTCTCACGAGGAGGTACGCTAATAGGATCTGCTCGTTGTTCGAGCTTCCGGGAGCGAGCTGGCCGCCTCAAAGCCGCTCGAAACATGGTCCTTCATGGTATCGATGCTCTGGTTGTCTGTGGCGGCGATGGAACCTTGACTGGGGCGGATATTTTTCGCTCTGAGTGGCCTGGTCTGCTACGGGAACTCGTGTCTACCGGTGATTTGACAGAGATTCAGATTCGACCTCATGCGACTCTAAATATTGTGGGACTGGTGGGGTCCATTGATAATGACATGGCCGGAACGGACACTACGATCGGTTGCTATTCCTCTTTGAATCGGATATGTGAAGCTGTCGATGCCGTTTTTGACACGGCATCATCGCACCAACGAGGATTTGTTGTCGAAGTGATGGGTAGAAATTGCGGTTGGTTGGCTTTGATGGCAGCCATTAGCACTGGGGCAGACTGGTTGTTCATACCAGAGATGCCTCCTCGAGATGGGTGGGAGGATAATATGTGCTCCATAATCAATAGAGTAAGTCTACTAAAGTTTGTCGCTCGGCAAACCTTTCGCCGTGAAACAAATTATGGTGCTGACTTCGTGCCCGCCAGAACCGTGACCGTGGAAAGCGACGAACGATCGTTATAGTGGCGGAGGGTGCTCAGGACCGGAACCTCAATAAGATCTCCTCGACTGCCGTCAAAGATGTGCTCAGTACGCGTTTGCATCTTGATACCCGGGTGACAGTGTTAGGCCATACTCAGAGAGGGGGCGCTGCCTGCGCGCATGACCGGTGGCTTTCGACTCTACAGGGAGTAGAAGCTGTGAATGCTATTCTGGAGATAACTCCCGAGTGTCCATCCCCAGTGATCTCTATCCGGGAAAATAAGATCGCGCGGGCTTCCATGATGGAGGCCGTTCGTCAGACTCAAAAGGCAACTGAGCTGATCAAAGCGAAGAAATTTGAGGAGGCCATGAGTATGCGAGATCCCGAGTTCAGGGAATACCACCTAGCCTATCTTAACACCACAACCACGGATCATCCTAAGATGGCTCTCCCTGAATCGGAGGTAAGATTCCTCTTCCAATTATTCTTTCCCCTCTTTCTGTCGATGTCTTCCTGGCCGTTCGAGAACTGAAACCGGATTTAGAGATTGCGGGTCGCTATTATCCATGTTGGTGCTCCCGCTGGTGGCATGAACCCTGCTACTCGAGTTGCTGTCGCATACTGTATGACGCGAGGACACACTCCTATCGCCATCCATAACGGCTTTCCTGGTCTATGCCGTCACCATGCTGACAAGCCGGTGGGATCCGTGAGAGAGGTAGAATGGCTTGAGGCGGAAAATTGGGTAAATGAGGGGGGCTCGGAGATTGGGACGAACCGCAGTCTGCCATCTGAGGACATGCCCACGACGGCGAAAGTCTTTGACCTGTATAAGTTTGAAGCTCTATTTATCGTCGGCGGCTTTGAGGCGTTTACTGCGGCCAGCCAACTCCGGAAGGCCCGTGAGCAATACTCTGCCTTTAAGATCCCCATCGTTGTGCTGCCGGCTACCATATCGAATAACGTTCCAGGTACTGAGTACTCTCTTGGCAGTGATACTTGCCTTAACGCCCTAGTTACCTTCTGCGATGTTATCCGCCAATCAGCCTCATCATCCCGCCGCCGCGTGTTTGTGGTCGAAACTCAGGGTGGGCAGTCTGGATACATTGCTACCATGGCCGGTCTGTCAGTTGGTGCCACAGCTGTATACATCCCGGAGGAAGGGATTGATATAAAGATGCTTGCAAGAGATATTGAGTTCCTTCGCTATAACTTCGCTTCTGATCGTGGTGCCAACCGTGCAGGCAAGATCATACTCCGCAATGAATGCGCGTCCAATACATACACAACACAAGTCATTGCCGATATCATCAAAGAGGAAGCCAAGGGCCGTTTTGAATCCCGAGCCGCTGTTCCTGGGCATTTCCAACAGGGTGGAAAACCGTCACCAGTGGACCGTGTCCGGGCGCTACGCATGGCCATCAAATGTATGCAGCACGTTGAAGGTTATGCTGGCAAAACGCCTGACGAGATTGCTGATGATGACTATTCTGCTGCTGTTATTGGCGTGAACGGCTCTCAGGTGCTTTTCTCTCCGTTGGGGGGCCCTAACGGACTTGAGACTACTGATACGGACTGGTCGCGACGACGGCCAAAGAAAGAGTTCTGGCTCCGTTTTCAGGGCCTGGTTGATATCCTCTCTGGGCGACCCAAAAGTGATGGTGGGGTACAAGATGGCGAGTGCTGGGGATGCTACGAGCATACGTAATTAATAATTTCAGCCTCTTATAAGTCGCGGCGATACCAGCCACCTTTCGATCAGGCTGTCTCGGTCTTACATAATGTCCACAGCCTTTTCATTCTCCTTCATTTTTCGTTTTCTGGGCTTGCAATCTTTCTGATATGGTCGGCGAGAGCTAAGATCTATTCTTTATATTGTCCACCAGACTGAGATGTGATGCGGATAAAGTTAAAGGATGTGCTAGACCTGTGACTGGCGGCTTCCAACCGCCTAGAGAGAGATTATTTGATGATGACCATGTTTTACTACGAATATTTTTTCCAAGGGGAATAATGAAGTCATGCAACAAAAAAGTCATTCACTATGTAGGTAGCCTTTGAATAAAATGTTTGGTTCTAAACATTTAACAGCGCGCCAAGTAGTCCATTGCTTTTAATCTTTTCGCGGGTGAATGGAAATACCTGGGTATCAAAGCTCCTCCGTCTGAAATGCAATGCCTTGAAGCCATTATGACTTTATCAGATGATTAGGCTTCTGCGTTAAGAGTAGGTAGCTATTAAATACCTAGACCTTCCGAAAGTCTGAAGTTAGTTATCTTTTCAATAATAATCTGGGCAGAGCACGACTTAATTATTTTTACTTGTGGGCGAACGGCAATTTAGTTCAACTAAAGG
>NPHW01003587.1:0-12583 GCA_002240705.1 Elaphomyces granulatus
CCCGTCGGACCAGACGGACCCTTACTCATGGCACACTCCTACTCAAAAGCTACCTGACGCTGGGAGAGCCACAGCATAAGTTGCAGCATAAGTCATTGTCCTGCAGACACTGCTACCTGAAAATTTGCAGACCGGATACTAATTAAAATAAGTTAATTATAGTTCTAGTCGATTGCTCCATAAAGTTTGCATAAATATTCATTTTTCCGTCAATCTTGTTGTCTGCGAAAGCCGCGTCACTGGCACACTTCATTTACGCCAATGTTTCTGTTGAATTCAAGTGCACACAATCTCGCCCCATAAAAATAACTGATTGCTCGGCCAACGGCGTCTATGTCTTTTGGATGTATTGATGGGGAATTCGGACAACTTAATTTACTGCTTTTGCTGCGTCTGGTCGAGTGATTGATTACTGTGGCATATATGATCCTCCTTTTTGTTAAAAGTGTAGAATCTGTTGTGAAGATGCTCGATTAGGATTCGGGGACCATTCTTCGATTCCTGTAGCTTGTCACACTTGTAGGCTGTGGCTGGTTTCATGAAGTTAAGGTGATAAAGGTGGATCAATTGAGGCTTTGTCGATATAAGAGTCCTGACAGAATAAATCTTTCGCCCCTTTTTCGGACAATTCACCTAAAAATCATTTTGTTTCTCCTATCTTTCATAACTCCGTATTTTGATTTCAAAGCATCTCAAAACTTAAAAGCCTTCGCTTCATTATCCTTTCGATATAGGGCAATGATATCTACAAAAAAGCTGATAATCAGTTCCTCGCTTGCGAGAAAACATGGGCCCTCAGTGACTTGTTTCAGATCAAATTCTATAAGAGTGCTCTTTCTGCCAAAGGTGTGGTGATCCTCTTAAGTCATATAAGCTTGAATCAATAGCCAACCTTTTCCTTCGTGTGTGAAACCAGGAGGACATTCTACAAAGACAACTTCATCTAATTGACTTTTAGGAAAAGCGTTGACTACATGTAGCTGTAAGGTTTCAAGATAGATCGAAAGCAGCTGTTATATAATCGTCCTAAAGGTTCGGGCTACAAAAGTCTTTGCGTGTTTTGCTTGTATAGCCATGGCTTGCAGGTCTCCTCTGACACAAAGTCGCGCTTTGTATTTGCTTCCAAGTATATTAGGTACCAGGAATCATGGAACGATCAACAATTCTGTAGGTGTTCTTGTTGCCGATTCCTTCAAATTCCCTTTCCGTTGCTGCCAAAATTCTGATGCCGGTGCTTCGGCATTTCTTGATAAGAACGAGGTTCAGGTCGGAGATCTTATCGATGAATCATCAGGCCAATAGATCGATTATGCTGGGCGAAGCACTCATCCATGACGTCTTCATCATTAGATCAATGTATAGTTGTCCATCTGTACAGACTTCGTGTTAGAATTGAAATCCGACCTGGTCTTGGCTTTTGTTAACTGTCAGAGCGAACTATACGACGCAGAATTGAATTCTGGGTAGGTACCTAGAAGGACGGAATGTTACAACGGTCAAGAGGCGGATACTGTCTGGAGTGTAGAGAAGTAAGTGGGTAAGAGGAAGCCCGCGTTGCTGGAGTTCAATCAGCCTGTCTTGGGCCCCCCTAAGGCCGTATTCTGGATATCGAATTCTACTGAATGGTTGAGGCAGGCGCTGTATCCATCGTGGATCGTGCCGCATGATCTGGTCACGGACAGCATCGGGTGCCTTGCCTGTTGACAGTGTCCTCATTAGCATGGTATCCCACATCGCGGACCGTTTGCCTCATTTGCGGTCCACCTCCGGACGGCTCCTGGCCCGAGAGGCACTTCCATGCCGGCAGCCGCTAGCAGAAGGTCCTCATAGCAGAGTGCCTTAGGGCGTCCGTGGTTTCTAACCGCCTGAGACAGCATGTCCGAGAGGAGTCGGGGCTTCTCGTCCGGTGCCTGGTCCCCGAAGTCATCGTCTTCCTGTCCAAATATCTCGCCGTCCTTGGGCGGCTGCTTTTCGTTGTCCCGTCCTCCTGTATAGCTACGGAACAGGTAGATACTCGAAAGCTCCACGCGTTGCCGCTCGGAAGGGATGATGCCGGTGCCGTACACGATGTTGAAGGTCAAGAGGGCCAGCAGGCCATCGAGACCGATGACCGGCTTGTTAGGCTGTCGAAGGCCGAAGAGGGAGACAAGGGTGCGTGGAACTGCCGATTATCAGTGAACGACAGAGCCCTAGGGACGAGTGTAGATTGGGACGTACCTTTTGGATCTCCTTATTATTAGAGTCGTTCGTGTTTATGTATGATATGATAGCGGACTGTATGTTGTGTCGAGGCTGCGCTAACTTGCCGCCGTGTCCGATTGGCTGGCCAGGCGGCCAAGGTGGCAACTCACTAGGTAGGATTCATTTAACTCGGAAATAAAAGGAGAAACCCATGTCAGATATCATAGCTGATACAAACTGACCTTCTTTCTCACTTTATAAACCTATCGCACGGTCATATTGCTCCTTGTTATTTAGCGGCATGCACTCGGTTCTTCGTGGAGGTCAATCGGTTGGTCTAAGCTGAGGTTGCCGGTGACACTAATATGGCCTCACGGTATCGTGTTCTATTTCTTAACTAGCTCTTTAAATATCAGCGGATCGCGCATGATATCCTCTGAATTGTTCTTGTTATCGAACTCATCTGACCTTTCAATAAACAGAATCCCACATTCCTCCCTTCATCAGCGCGATCCTCGTGCTTCCTCCTCACTTTTTGATTCCTACAATGGCGAGCGTTCCCAACCGCCTAGCAGATCACCGGGTAGTTATGGGGGGTATCAAGGGGCTGGGAATGGTGGACACACGAATGGCGGAGGAGGTCCCGATCCTGGCGCTGGCGCTGGAAGCTTCAGGCCTGCGACGCCCAATTCTAAGTATGTCATGTCTTCTGACTCTTACCGCCAACTGGACACCTTGTCCCGATGGACGCTTGGAGGCGTATCTGGGTATTGGAAGTACTAAAAGGTGTTTGATGTGCTGCTAGAGGCCACTATTCTGACGCCGTTCTCTCATCGCTCGAGTCACAGAATGATACCGAAATCGAAGGCATCACCGCCAAAGTGAAGATGCTAAAGGATGTAAGTTTTATGTTCTCGGCTACCCTGTATACATTAGCTCCTTTACCCAGTGTTCTTCGCTGACTCTTTGTTCAAAGATCACAGTCGCTATCGGTTCGGAGATTCGTCAGAGTTCTGCTCTTGCAGACGACTTGAACAATTCCTTCGACAACACTCGAGTGCGGCTTCGAGGCACTATGAACCGCATGCTCCGTATGGCAGCACGTACAGGCGTTGGATGGCGCGTGTGGCTGCTATTCTTCGTTGTTGTTTTCTTCCTATTTGCCTACGTATGGCTCTCCTGATACGATGATCATAGTTACGACGCTAGGTTTGGTCCTTTTTATACTCTGGAGTCGTTTGTTTTGGAACGCTTTTCGTTTTATTCTGGTTTAAAAGCACTGAGTATTGGGTTTGAAACACGACTTCGTATTATACCTTTCAGCTTTCCCGACCCAGTATTTTCTTATGGATTCGCAACGGCACGCATGCCTTCGGAGTACTTGGGCGTTTGGGATACACATTGCACCTTTCTGCCGGCGAACTTGGACCATTAGCGCAGCGTCACCAATTCTGGACGAGGATATCTGTGCCTTCAGTGATCGGAGGTTACTGCATTTTCTGATGGGGTTTTGTCCAAAAATGCATGCATTTAGAGGACGTTTGGGTTGCTTCGATTTTGCCGGTTTTATTGGCTTTGGAGTATCTATATTTAATGCGCTTCGTCGCTAGTCCATAAAAGGGCGATAGCATCCCACATTACTCCACAGGGTCTGTGTTTCCTCATTCGCATACAATCCCGTCTTGGTGATCGAGATCTCGAAAGCCTCCGTCTTTTTTTAACATTCATTCGAGCCGTATACTAACCATCTATATACATATCGAGATCAAAAGCTCCTCGAGAATAATTTTTACCCTTTTTTTTTTTTCCAAAAAAAAAAAAACAGTCCCATCAAGTTCAGACGTTCGTGAAGACAATTGGACCGGCGAATATTGAAAAAAAGTCCGGAAAATGGCACTTTGTAACATTAGGCTGGTGCAGTAATTCCTTAATCGAGCCCTGTCATTGTGATCATGACTGTTCTGCAATGCTGCGCCAGGCACACATACACTTGCTGCGAGCGACGATGCATTGGCGCAGAGAATTGACCAACGTCGTTACCATCTCCGTTTCTGGCGTTGATATTGAGGAAATCACCTTCGAGTTGAGTTGATGAAGATATTCATCGCGACATCCTCATTTTCTGGACCAAGAATTGACGACCTACCATTGGTGTTAGTGTACTGAGGCTCAACGTTGTATTGAGGGAAAACGATGAAGATAAATGAAGAAAAAAAATAATTAGAGTAAGGATAATAAGGTAAAGATATAGATATAAGAATAACTTATATAAGGATAGTCTCTCTACGGAAAGATTATTATTATTATTAAAAGCCTGTAACGGGAATCGAACCCATGTGAAGTGGGGTACATTTGGCCGTTAGACCATCAGGCGGGGGTTAGAATCTTTTCAACAATGCGGGTACATATGTCCGCAACCCCCGTGACTGAATTATGCCGCCGCTAAACCCAATTAGGAAGTCCACCGCCTCCTCTGCACCTTTGCTCTTGGAGAGTGGCTACAGAGATTGGCTTCTCACGCATAACCCTGAAATGATATACGATCCTATCTCCGAATAGATAATCCATTGCCAGTGGTGCACTTGGAAAACGAAGTTGGTGATGAGAGGCGGCCTAATAACCGTCCTGGCCCGGTCGTCCAGACGAAGACTATCGTCACTATCGCTTCCCAACAGGTCGTAATGCATACTACTTGGGAATATTATGAGGCTTTAAAGCAGGTCTATGCTGAAGAAATGTATTGGAGGTCAAATGAGATTTAGATTTTCACAGGAACAGGTAAGATATATGACCCTTGAGCCGAATGGTCCATCTATTTACTTTACCTGTATGCCTATATCCAAAATACTAACTGCTGGGATATTTCCCTTTGCGTCGGGCTCTTGTTTTTCCCTTATGCGTTGTCACCATTTGCTCTTTCAACTTCTTTGCTATATAATAATAATATACTATACTATCATTACTAATATATTATAACGGCGATCAGTTTTATGCTGTCTTCAGGAGACATTTTTATCAACCGATTCCGAGTCATCTTGCTCTTGATCAAGCGTATCTAGCTTCACTGTGTGCTTCTAGTCCTCCAGTGATATTACTAGGAAGTGCGCTTCTCCAGAAACTCCGTCGAGGAGCCAATCGCGTCGGCCATCTGGATAGCGATGGACGACGTTGTCCACATAGTGAACGAGACGGTCCGGAAGGCAGCCAACTCGACCCGGCTGCAGGCCACCCGGATCCGAGAGCGGGAAACTCGGGTCTTCACTCTATAGGTGATTCTAGACGAGCGGAACATCGTCAAGTACGCCGGGCCGTAGAAGAGCGTGATTCTCACTGTCTACTCCGGTCTGAGAAACAAAAACTCATTCCTCAGCTCATCACGGAGAATTACATTTCTGCTAATAACACCCCTCAACTGCCTCCCAACGTCGAGCGACCTAGGGGCTTTATTCAACCTATTTTTTCGATGATAGAGTTATTGGGATAATAGTAAAGGCAACAAATGAGAACGCAAAGTAGAAAAATGTCGAGATGCTCAGAAAGCTACCGGCTTATTGGAACAGGTGGAAGCTCAACAACCGGATCCTGTCAAGACGCTCAGACTCAGCACTCTGTATCACACCCCTTGTTCCCTACACATCAATATTCCATAATCCCATACATCCATCATAATGCCTTCGCCTTCGCGGAACAGGGCGAAGAAGCAACGGACTGCACCGTCTGCGCGGACAGGGGTTTCTAACCCTCACATTCCACACCTAGTTTTATTTGTCCATCGTCCCCCGCCGTTCAAGTCGTTATCAGCACACCTCGGAAGCGATCTCCTTCCCCGGACTCCGAGAGCCGACCTACACAGCGGCCCCGGCTTTCTCAGAGTCAACGTCCGGAGACATCTCTTTCCCCTGCACCTAGCTCCGAGGACAGTATAGGCACGTGCAGGAGCCGCAGAATAGCCTGTCCCAGCAGAAACATATCCAGACTTGGAAACAGCTCTTCTGCTACTGGGCGTGTGTGGTCGAAAATAATCACCTGGGTTGGCAACTGTTTCGGGTCAATATCAATATTTGTGGTATTTGTGGCGGGCCTGGTGCAAATGCAGGGGGGGTCTCTACCTGATCCTCCGAATCTAACCACCTCACCGGCCCGGGAAATATCAGAAATGTCTTTCATATCGACCGAAGGACTCGAAAGTGAGTCTAGCTCGCCTCGCCTACCAGTACATACCTACTACTTAGTAGTACTTTGCTAACATAGGTATGAATGCAGGCATCCTCTGATAACCTTCCCGGCGCCCCTTCACCAAGGAAGTTCATTGGAATTTGGAGGCGCGCCGAAAGCTACCGAAAACATATATTTCAAAGATGTCGCGTTGGCTTGTCCAGGAGTAAATCTGCAGGAGCTGAGTTGGTTGTCTATGACAAAATGTCATTCCCAATCGAAAGATAAGATCTCGGCCGATTTCAGAAATGAGGACTCGAAAGCTTGAATCCTCCTTGCCACAGATGCCGTAGGAATTGGGGTTGATAACCGCGGCGTTAAATTCAGTATGACGTGGACAAGATTGTAACAAGCAGTTGAGAAATGAAAACAATCATGCAACGCCTGGGTCGATAGAGGAACTAGTCCCTTCCCCCTTCCTTGAGGGCCGGTGTATTTCTATCATTGAGTTTCCTTTCTCGTCGTAGCGTTCTCTGTCCTCTTGAGACCAGCTGACGAAGGCGAGAGACCGTTACACCCAGCTTATCCCAGCAAGCTCAGACGGGGCTTTTCGCGTCGTTTCCCTTAATTAGAAAAATCTGCTACGATATGATCTGAAGCGAGCTTGTATGTACTAATAAAACACGCTCCTCTTTGCCTCAGTAGTGCCTCCAATCAATTCCGAGATTCTGAGATAAGTTTACATAACCTATCATAGGCAATTCCTCGAAATCTTTGAGCGGAGAACTTTCTGGTGCGATTTATTTAAGATTTATATCTGGCCGAAGATTCTCCGGTACCGGAGGCATTCTATTGGGTCCAAAAAATCGATCAGACAACTTCAAAAACGCCTAATCGTGCACCCAACTACGATATGATACCAACAAGAGCGTTTCCTGACGAAGGAGTAATAACGTTCGACATGGTCCGAAAAAAGGGCGTCTAATGTATGTAGTAACGGCAGGTAGCCAACGCCGATCAGCTCACACTGATTTTGTCGCTCTCCGAGCTTCTCCCATCTCTGCCTTTAACGCGTCTGAATTTTAATAATAAGTGGTCACTATGGTCGAGAGTGGTAGCGTTGCCCAACATGTAGTTAACAGCACGATGCCTCAGCGTGAAGACATTATTTCAAGCGTGTATCCATCCCCATACATTTGAAGCATAGTATTTTATGCACTTTTCAAGCTATCTGTATCTGGCATTATTAATAATAACTTGAGCTATGTACGTTAGGTAGGAATTGAAACGCTTCAGTCAGATTGAATGTTCAGTCAGGGATCGATGCTGGTGAGTGGTCAGATGATCAAGTTCTTTCGTGCGCCATGTATCATAAAACCAGATTGGGGCCATGCTGATGTCTTGTTGATCGTCATCTTGTTTAGAGAGCTTTCTTATAAGAGACACCCCACAAGAATCCTTATGATATGATACAATAAAAAATAAAATTGATACCTTCAAATCCCGTCGAGATTTCATGTACGTACTTCATATGATAGAAACTATTGACGATCTTCGACGACACCATCATCACGCTCATGGCCACTGGGAAAAACGTCCCACTTTCCATCTCGCAAATTGTACCCAAGCCGATTGAGCCATCTCCGCGCTGTTCTGGAACAAATACTAGCCGGTGCATCATCAGACAAGATTGTACGTCCTATGCGACCAATGGAGCCGAGATTCTTTTGGAGGTCCGATCGGTTTTTGGTAATATAATCGTTAACAAACTGGGCCAGTTTGGGAGAATTGATGCCTATTTTTTTTTTTTTTCCATTTTTAGTTTCACATTCAGCGGGTAGTAAGGACTTTCTAACTGACTTTCGCCTTGACTCTTGATGAATTCCTGCACAGCCGAGAGGAGTCCCTCATCATCCATCCAGGATATGTTGTGCTTGTGTTTTCCAGCCTTGCTTTCTGGAATAGTCCGGTCTTTAATCCAGGACTTCTCCCACTGCACAATCTTCCTCACCGTATGCCCTCCCTTTCCGTAACTTCTTGCCACAAGTGTCGCTAGTCCTCGCCGGGAGGGATCTGGGAGCTCCTGCTTCTGCTGCTGTAACGCAAGAAAGCTTTCCACCATAACGTGGCGCCTGTGAAAGTTCTTCCCTGTCACGAAAAGTTTCCCGTACTTGTTGGTTTGTTCGTCTTCATGATTGAGGAGCCGTTTCAAGTCATCTAACGCTTCCTGACGGGCTTTCTCTTTGTCTTCCTGGGTTTTCTTTCTGTCTTCTGGAGAAATCCGTTCTGTTTCTTGGGTAATTTCAACATGGGCCTCCATCGAAAGCCCAAGGTTCCGTTGTCTCTGAAACAAATGAACGATGGAGTGGGATTGAGAGGCGGCCTTCTCTAGCTCCCGCTGGTGCCGTCGAGCGCGCTTCTCAGTACTCTTTGAAGTCCCTCGCGGCCCCCGAATATGATTCTCTGCTTCATCGTTCCAACATAACCCCATGCGGGATTCGGTGATAGATGCGCTATTGTTGGGTGCAGCTGTTGGTATATCATCGTCACTGTCCTCGTCCACTATATCTGAATCGCCGGAGCTAGAGTCATCGGAACAATCCTCCAGCCCAGGATGAATCATAACACTATCCTCTTCAGGACGAATCAGAACACTATCCTCTGCAGGACGAATCAGAACACTGTCCTCTTCAGGACGAATAGGAACACTGTCCACTTCAGGATGAATCAGAACACTATCATCTCCAGGGTGAATCAGAACACTATCATCTCCAGGATGAATCAGAACATTATCCTCCCCAGGATGAATCAGAACACCGTCCTCTTCGGGCTGAATCGGAGCACTGCGCTCTTCTGATTTGTCCACTATATCTGAATTAGAGTAGTGAGGCTATAGTATCCGAAGAATCTCCCAGCTTACAATGAGCACCATCCTCCCCTAATCTCTGTCTCTTTCTTGCCTCTGCCTTTCTTCGGCTTGACTCTACCGCCTTTTGACGGATCTCCGCGAGGTGCCGTTTCCGCTTAGTACTTCTAGCCATATTGATAATCTGGGGAAGATTGTATGGTGTAGATTCTCTGCCGGTTTGAGCTATGTAATATTATAAGCAAGCAATCCAAAGCAGTAATAAGAAGTACAAAAGGTTGGACTATTTTATTACTTTGAATTCGACGCGTTGTCAGCTGTCAGCTGTACACGAGATGCAACCACTTAGCGCGAAATTTTCTCGACTATCGTTTTTAGCGCGCTTCGATGAAACTTCCGCCCAAAGACGCGCCACACGAATGTAATGTATACACCTAAAATTCTCTATACATGATACACATACTTAGCCATCACTAGTGTTCACTGTTCTCTCCATACAGACTACACTTCAAGCTCCTCAAGGTCACTGGTGGTAGAGATGTAAGATCTAGAAGCGAAGAGGCAGCCTGTGCAGTTGGGTTGACTCGAGATTCTTGGATTCGGCAGAGTTCATGATTATGGAAATTGATGCTGTAGTTACGTGCGCCTTGGGAGGAACGTCATCAAAATGGCGCCAAAAAAATTCGGTTGAAATTTCGTGTTGCTGTTACTCTATCATTTATGTGCTTAAAGCGTGTAGATACGCGTACTGGACGCGTCACGCGTTCTATCATAGGTATGTACAGAGCTGCCAACTACTGTACATATGCCCAGCATTATTATTATTAATTGTCGCTCATGGAGCTTGTCCTCTAATCCTCTACCTCGCAAATACAAATGGAAGTCTTCGCTTCAGCGTCATCTAGATCGATCTGATGGATGTCATACTCATTCAATTAAATCTTATGATTGATGGAATTCACTGCACCTGCAGCTGGCCAACCTGTCAAGACCAGGTTTCTCAAGGATGATGTTGAGCCCATGTGAGTACCCAATAGGGAATTATTAGTAACGTCAGTCACGTACGTAACTGTTTTAATATTACTAAAGAGCCTTATCATACTTTCGCCTAGCTGCTTGCAGTTGTGGCCAGTATAATTATTCTCCTCCCGGCCTATTGCCGTTTCCTCTCGAGCTCTCACCATCATTCGTTGAATCAATGACACTTCGAAATGGGGTTTAACGACTTGGGAAACCATTAGCTTTTTGGCCTTTGTATTCTTTCTCTATGACACTTTCAGGGAAGGCGTCTTTCCAAATATGGTTGTATTCCATAAGTATAAATACTCCGACTATGATACTTGCCCGCCTGTCGAAAATGGCTATATCATAGATGTCCTGTCATGAGCGAGTCTTTTCCGGCGCACGCCATACATTCACTCACGATCCAAGCTATTTCTCCATTTTAGGTATTTGTTTTCAAGATCGCAAAATAGGCTCCCTGGCAGAGATTCTGATCATGCATGGTGAATCATAGATATGGCCAACCAATCATGACTCGTATGTGGAGTGTCTTTGGACAGAGGCAAAGTCGGGTCGCTTCACAGCTAGTACTAATCAACGACTCGAGGCAATAGAATAACAAACATTATAATTACCACTCCTCCCAGTTAAAAAAAGGAAAAGAAAGAAATAATAAATGATAAAAAAAACCAAGGAATGAATGGCCATCAAATAAATAAATATGATATGAAAAGAGCACACGAGTCAGGATGAGACAAATTCGATAAAAGTTACCTGACCAGACCGACTTCCTAAAGCGAGTATATTGTTAAAGAAGGCTGAACATTCGGTTCTATAATCCGGTGGAAGCCAGAGGAGGTTCTGTCCATTTTGAGTTACCCACTCACGATTAGCAAATATTGCACATATTGACTCTTCTTGATAAAGACATGTGTCAGGCGAGCCAGAGTCGAGACGTAACAACCCTCGGTTAGTCCTCAGATATCGACCGTCCTCTGAAAATAGCAGACTCCTAATAGCTATGTTAATGTTGAGCGTCTGTTTCCAGGCCCCGGTAGTGGTATCCGAGAGTCGCACTGTCTTATCATCTGAAGCTGATGCAAGAACCTTCCCATCCGGTGAGAATGCTACAGCATAGAGCCAACCGCTGTGGCCCTCGAGTGTCTGTTCCCAGGCCCAGGTGGTGGCATTCCAGAGCCGCACTGTGTCATTGTATGAAGCTGATGCAAGGACCTTCCCATCTGGTGAGAACGCTACAGCGGTGACCGGAGCCCTGTGGCCCTCGAGTGTCTGTTTCCAGGCCCCAGTAGTGACATCCCAAAGCCGCATTGTCTTATCACCCGAAGCTGATGCAAGGACCTTCCCATCCGGTGAGAAAGCTACAGCAAAGACAAAATTGCTGTGGCCCTCGAGTGTCTGTTTCCAGGCCCCGGTAGTGGCATCCCAGAGCCGCACTGTCTTATCATCTGAAGCTGATGCAAGGACCTTCCCATCTGGTGAGAATGCTACAGCATAGACCAAACTGCCGTGGCCCTCGAGTGTCTGTTTCCAGGTTCCGGTAGTGGTATTCCAGAGCCGCACTGTACTGTCATCTGAAGCTGATGCAAGGGCCTTCCCATCTGGTGAGAAGGCTACAGCCCTGACCAGACCGCTGTGGCCCTCGGGTGTCCGTTTCCAGGCCTCGGCAGTGGAATCCCAGAGCCGCACTGTCCTATCGGATGAAGATGATGCAAGGACCTTAGAATCTGGCGAGAAGGCTACAGCAGAGACCAAATCGCTGTGACCTTTGAGTGTCTGTTTCCAAGCCCCGGTAGTGGCATCCCAGAGCCGCACTGTATAATCAAGTGAAACTGATGCAAGGACCTTGGAATCTGGTGAGAAGGCTACAACAGAGACCCAACCGCCGTGGCCTTTGAGTGTCTGTTTCCAGGCCCCGGTAGTGGCATTCCAGAGCCGCACTGTCTTATCAGATGAAGCTGATGCAAGGACCTTCCCATCTGGTGAGAAGGCTACAGCAGAGACCGAACCGCTGTGGTCTTCGAGTATCTGTTTCCAGGCCTTGGTAGTGGCATTCCAGAGCCGCACTGTATTATCATTTGAAACTGATGGAAGGACCTTCTCATCTGGTGAGAAGGCCACAGTGATGACCGAACGGCTGTGGCCTTCGAGTGTCGCCCCGGTAGTGGTATCCCAGAGTCGCACTGTGTTATCTTCCGAAGCTGATGCAAGGGTCTTGCCATCTGGCGAGAAGGCTACACCAGAGACCAAATCGCTGTGGCCTTTGAGTGTCTGTTTCCAGGCCCCGGTAGTGGCATCCCAGAGCCGCACTGTATAATCAAGTGAAACTGATGCAAGGACCTTGGAATCTGGTGAGAAGGC
>NPHW01003588.1:0-17921 GCA_002240705.1 Elaphomyces granulatus
AGTTAAGTTGGGGACCTAGAGTCGCCAAAAAGCTGTAGCCTGTTGTGTCGCGTGAAGGCCAAAGAAGGCCCGGAACTGCGGGGGGTGCGGTCAACTTTCAAGTGTTCATGTAAGGGGGCGGGTGATGGTTTTTACAGGGCAGGTGATACGAAAATCGCTGGCCGAATGGGCCCTAAGGAGAGCTAGTTAAGGAGAACCGGTAAAGAGCTGGTTAAGCCGGAGAACTGGTTAAGGAGAACTACCTGGGTTATTAATATGCTGATTTCCTGGATGCAATCGAGGAAATTTACAATTAGGGTCCTCCTTTTTCTATCCATCTAATAAAGAACCCCTTACCTGTGAGTTGCCTGTACTATACTAATAATAATGTCGACGTGAAGTATCTGGGGTGAACAAGTACCTCTAATAGAATAGCGCCTCCTCCCTAAAAATTGGGGGAGCAAGATTACGCGACTCCGGTAAAGTACCGACTAGTATCGAATTTGTATCTTCCCGCCACGATTTATGCCGAACGATACGCCAGGCGACATATCACCACGGGAGACCCTAACCTCATACTAACCTGAGTCTAACCTCCGCTAAAAGGTCCCCCCTATATGTATAAGATATCACGAGCCCAAAGCGGTCAGCTTGGTTGTTCTATAAAAAGGTACATAAGAATCACGGTCCAGACCACCAAGGTTCACCAAACCCTAAATACACATGTGCAAAGTGTCTGTCACTCTTGGCGCACCATTCCTAAGTTGGATGGCCGAATATAATAACAGAGAGGGCCAAGAAATCAGTCGGTGTGTCTGGGCCAAAAATTTTCCTGATGGTGAAAAAATCCCTATTAAAGAAAAGAGAATTTCTCAACAGCTACTTAGTTAATCGAATTAAATAAAAATTCAAATATGAACTCGAAAGTATTCAGCGGCAATTAAAATATAGCTCATAATTATTTGCAAGGGGGCAACATAGTTCTCCAGTTATCCTTAACTAATTATCCTTAACCAGTTGTCCTTAACTATGATAGGAAGGGTGTGTTTTTTGCAATAGAGTGAAAGGTGGTACACATATATTTTGCAATAGAAGGAGGGGTGTGTTTTTGCAATAGAGGGGAGGGTTGGTTTTTTGCAATAATATCCCATTGAAGGCGCGCCAAAATAGCATTCATTTTCTCGACCGGACTCTCCAGTAAATATTCATTTGAACAATCAGAATTGTCAGGACCTACGGCTACTATAGGCTATAGGTCCTATGAGAAAGGATACCTCCGAAGAAGAGAGCTATTGGATTTCAGAAGGTCGCCCAAAGAATAAGAGAAATTGAAAAATAGATGTGAGCATCTATGTTTATTCAATGTTGTAATCAAATGTTTTATACATGTTAAGCATATTGTAGAAAAGAAATTTCTGTGAATGTTTGTTTTTCAAAATCGTAACAATGTATAAAATATGTTATGTGGGATAATTTATTTTGACGGCGTAGTGAATAAAGTGCAAATCACATGAGGCTTAGTAAACAGTCCTTGACTAACTTGAGCTCACTGATTCACTGAAGTAGTGTCCTTCCTCTTTGTTGTCATACATTTCTCGAATGTCCTCTATGTTCTCAGGATCAGTGGCATTCTCCCATTAGCCCTCTGACATGTCTTCCATTTCTTGTGAGTGATTTGGCTGTATTGTCTTGTCTTTTCTGTGGCCGACGCACCACCAACAATGGCTCCTCCACGTAACGTTGATGAGTACTACCGAGCAGTTGTAGAGGCTAGCAATCAACACATATTCCTTGGCGATGCTGTGAATGGTGATAACGGAATACTATGTGGAACAGTGGAAGCGAATGGACAAAATCTCAGCTCCTTACCTTCCGTGTTCTCCTGAAGCCATATCATAAGAGAACTCTTCACCCTCTTATTTCTTCACATATTGATTCTGCTAGTAGTCGTCTGAGGAATAGTGCCGAGTTTCACAGCATTCAAGAAGTGCTAATGTCTGGAAAATGGAGACAATGGGAACGCTATGTTTGCCGGAGAGAAGGTCGGACGTTTGGCAGCTTTCTCAGCCGACTTGCTGAAGTCGTTCAGAAACCTCCAAGCTAGCCGAGGTACAGAGAGAGCTGCGTCCAAGGCACCTTCTACCCATACTTCAACCCTCTTCGTCTTCATTGTCTGACAGCAGCGAGAGTACGACATCCAGCATAAGTTCGTCGTGGGTCCGAAGGAATTCCGGTCGTCAGTAAAGTCAGAGGCTGTTACTAATCACCTCATCATTGAGCTTCTCGATACTGGACCAGGAAATTGTACGGAGCTTCTTTGCTCTAAAGAAACGGCCTTTCTCACAAACTACTATGGAATAGGTTCGAACCAAATGTCTATATCGGGCTGTATTATCGGGCTTTCCTAGGCTATGATAGTGAATGTCTTGATAAAAACTAACACCGTCTCTTGGGAACTAGCTATCGATCGAATTTCAAACACTGTTTCTCCTTAGACGCAAACGACTCCAACAGCCTGAGACGATTACAGCATGCGATCCTGCCACCGTTCTGCCACTGGTACTTTTGTCAGGCGATGTCTATGTGTTGGACGATCTTTTTTTTGTTTTCCTTTGTACGANNTTACAATAGTCGGAGCATGGTAATCGCGACATGAAAGAGGTGCGAAAAGGGGCTTAGAAGATTGGAGATGTCAGTGAGGGGCAAAGATCTACATATATGTAGAAACAGCAATGTCGTATGAATGGAACTTAGCGAAATTCAATTCAATACAAATGGATTGTGAGCACAACATATTTCCGTGTGTAAAGTTGCCTGAATGTAACTATCATAGAGTAATAATGGTAGCGGTAGAGAATGTCGGTAGAGAATTCTCGTGCCAAGGATATGTGAATATAATATCATGGTAAGACCTACCGTAGACCGATCTCTACAGTAGAGATATCGTAGTTTACGGTAGCGCCAAACACCCATGGCGCTGTAAGGTATGATAGTCGGTTTAAATTCCCGGGCCCCTAGATAGTCCCTCACTCTTCATGGATTCTGCACGAGGTCAGTAGAGACTTTATCATATATCGATTCCATGTATAGTCCATCGTAAATTTTACATCTTGCTTACTATGTAGTTCTAGTTCAAGGACTAGCTGTCTGTTCTCAATTGCGCCTTGTCTGAAATTCGTGTCATAGCGCAGTTGGCTTGGATTGAAATTGGATGCAAGTCATTCTTTCTATGTAAGGCGAGGCGATGTCCTTCTAGAAGCAGGATAGGACTGCAATTGGATGTCATTGTTTGCAACCTCGGCGACGTTAGCATCTAAAACCTTAGATACCGTCAGACAGGGAGCCGGTTTCAAAAATCCAGTAGTGATCAGGAAAATCGTCCCGATATTTTGGTTGAGATTCGGCCGTTTACAGGCGAGCTTTGAAGACCTTCAATTCCGCATAACTTCTGCTGCACATAAAAGCGAGTATTTTTAACGTCCTCTTTCGATCTTTCGCCACTACCCCCATCATTGGTATCAATATCGTCGCGATTATCATCGGCATCAAGGATATCGCCTGGCAAAGTGCGACGCGATTGAGGCTTTAATTAGGCGGTGGTAAGGTTGAAAGGACCATCAGAGTTCAATATAGTGGAGAGATGAAGTCCGCGAGTAACGTGTCAAGGTGAGGTTATTAAGGAAAGTGAGTTCACATGATGGATGATCGACCGGGTGCACCTGTGAATAGCCTGTTAATTCTCCAACAATTTATAGTATCATAGGTTCTTGTTTGATTCGAGGTATGTAAGTAATCATAGCTGCCTAATAGGTCTAATGATACGTAAGACAAGCTTCTGTGCTAGTCTGAAAACGGACTGATGTTAAACTCCGCTCGGCTTTCACTAAATTCGCGGTTTCTCAATTCGTATTGTCAAATTTCTGAACCTGGTCGTATACTAGGAATCCTTCCTTAACCTTTCTAAATTTGATATTATATCATCGAAGATTCGGCGACTTCTCTCCATGCGAATCCCAGAATAGCGACAATGAGCAGGTGATTGCGGAGTTTGGGTTGCACCTGGGCCATTATGTGGCGGGATCGAACAAACTTGTATAGTTCTTCGAATCGAATTGCTAGGCCATCTCTGCAGATACAGATACTAATATTCGCCAACCTCTCCCAGGTATATTTCATATCGCCAGTCATTTGCTCATCATCCGACTAAAAAGCCACGTTACTTCGGTCCATCTCATGGTTTCTCCGATGTCACATCTGTATCAGAAGAACGGCGCGGGCTTATATCCGGCAGTGAAGGGCTCGAAGATGACGGAGATGCGATCATAGAAATGGATTTGCTCCCCCCTCGTTGGGTTGATGTGCAAGAGGAGGTCTCGGACACGCTGGCAGATATCGTGCAGAAGTCCACCCGATTGGATAAGCTGCATCAAAAACATTTATTACCGGGCTTTGGTGATGAAACAATCAAGAAAGGGGAGGAGAGCGTCATTGAGCAGCTCACTCAGGAAGTGACTCGTGGCTTCCATGACTGTCAGAATTCAATTCAGAGGATCGAAATGATGGTCCGGGACGCCAAGCAGCAGGGCGGTGTAAGCAAAGGCGACGAGACTATGGCAAGGAATATCCAAATTTCTCTTGCATCTAGAGTCCAAGAGGCAAGCGCTCGGTTTAGGAAGAAGCAGAGCACCTACTTGAAAAGTAAGGAACAGTGCAAGGATTTCTAACATGACGTTTCCTTGCTAATAATAATCCTGCAGAGCTGAGGGAGTTGGAAGGACTGGCCTCTCCATTTGATCGTTCTGGGACTCCGACATTAAATCCATATTCCGATCCATCTCTGATGGAGTCCGATGCCGACAAATCCTTTTCACAAACAACTCTACAGCAAACCTCACAGAAACTTATGGGACGTAATGATACAGCGATCATGCAGAGAGAACGTGAAATCAATGACATAGCGAGGGGCATAATTGAGCTATCCGATATATTCCGCGAGCTTCAAACTATGATCATCGACCAAGGAACGATGCTTGATCGGATAGACTACAACGTCGAGAAGATGGGAACGGAAGTTAAGGCCGCTGATCAAGAACTGAAGGTGGTAAGTCGCGAAACTTATATGCAGATGTAAATATGTGACCTTTGCTAATTAGATTTTTCAGGCAACGGGATACCAACGACGGTCGACAAAGCGAAAGATTCTACTCCTACTCCTGCTCCTGGTCGTGGGGATGTTTATCCTCCTCATCTTCAAACCTAAGCGACACAATTCCCCCCCTTCGGCACCTCCCCCTGGCCCCGGAGAGCAACAACCAGACCCTCGGACTGTGCTTTCCCTCTTCTCTGGGAGGGCTGTCCATCGTTGGAAGAGGAACCTGTTATTAAATAAACTTTCAAGAGATGTATGGATTGATCCAGATATACACTCGAACCGAGCGTAGCGAGCTCGCTTTTGTACTATCCATTGTTTTCATTCTTCTATCATTGTTGACTTGGCAGCGTTATGACATGTTCTTAGCTTTATGTCCTTGTCTGATGTCTCTCATCAGGTGCATTATTACTATATACATAAAATAATTTTTATACTCAAACTATAGCATCACACTCTTATTAGGCTAATAATCGATGTCTTTAGTTATGTAAATCGCCAAAAGTGGTTGACCCTCTATCATAGGAAGAAACATCAGGGCCCGGGGGGACAAAGGGCTGTTTCGTCGAAGCATCATCGGCCCATATGCAATGACCCCATTGCTTTCAGATTTCTCGAAAACTCATCAACAATAATCATTTCGAAGAAAATGCTAACCCGATTTGCTATGGTGACAGATGAGAAGAGAGCCGGTTAATATGTACAGCAAGAGAAGAATAAACTAGAGTACAAGCGGAGACCAAAATTCTCGGATATAATATGATAAAAGGGATAAACCTAAAGGAAAATAAAAACAAGGTGTACTTAGAAAAAGAATTAATTACCGGGTCGTTATTGGCAACAGATGTATTGTTTAAAACCGAATCTTGTTCGTCTTTAATGAGAAAACTCGCCAGCATGAAGGTGCAATATAAAGAATTGATTTGAATTGGCGGTTGGTTGTTTTAGCATGTGAGGGGATTCCAATTGCCAAACCGCATGTATCTAAACACCAAAATAGAATCTTACGGCTGACTTTCCTGGCGCAGTAGTTCGGCGACATCTTCATCCAGGTCGCCGCCGGCAAATTGAGCGTAATCTTCTTCGCCGTGGGCAACCTTGCGTTTCTTAGGATATATACCGTTGCTAGGACTATCGGCTTGAAACCTGTTGCGAGGCATAGAGAGGCTGGAAAGGTCCCTAGGGAGACCATCAGCGATTGACTGTTCAGGTCGTTGCGCTGAAGATTCAGTCGACTGATAGGAGGACGCATGGTCGTCTGTAGAACTTGAGAAATACTGATCGTTGGATACATCCGAAAATTTCTGCTCGGGGGATCCAACTGGCGTCAGTGATTCTACGGGCGGAGGTGTTAAAGCTTCTACTTCAGGGCGGGCTATATTCTCAGATTCGTGGTCCCCATTGTTGTGAACGGCCGGTGAACTCTCTGCAGAAAGACCACGCATGATTCCATCCTCGACCTCGCGTTTCTTAGACTCTGTCTCTGCTTTCCTCTGGGCGAGCTGGGCAAGTAAGGATTGCTCTTTTGCAAGGGCCGATCGATTGGTGTCAAGAAACTTTTCAAGGCCATCAATCAGAGCTTGACGAGACCTAATAATGTCCGAAACAGAACTTTCAGCGCTTGCCAATGACTTCAGGAGTTGACTGAGGCGTGCAGCATGAACAGGAGGAGTTGGGACTGGCGTGTTTGGGTCATGCATCTTGTCATATTCGACATTGGCAGCAGTGACTGATGTGCTTGAAGACATTGTAGTCTTTGAAAGAGTGACCTGGAGCGGAACAAGAGGTTGGAGCTCGGAAGGCGTGGATCCCGGTGCGCTAGAAAAGAGAGAACCTCCCAGCAGAGGTTTCTTGCCGGAAGAACGCGATTTGTCGAGCTCTGCTGGCGTTAGTGAGCTGTCTCTGAAATCGAGTTTGGGGAACATACCATCAACACGAGTCTCAACTGCTTCCTGGATGGGCAGCTCAAATATCAAACGTTGTCTCCAAACTTCCACTACCCGGCGGAGTTTCTGCTGAATCTCATTCGAGGCTCCCTTGTATGCAGTGGCCATTGCCTCCGCAATAACCTAAAGCAGACTTAGCTAGGCTTAAAAACGTAGTCATTGCCGAGGAACTCATACAGGAGAGAACGCGATTAGAAAATCGTCTTTCCGCCTCGCTTTGGATTGTTGAGCCACTTCTATTATCCTCGTCAGCTTGCGAACATAGTGCAGCGAAGGAGAATCATACCATTCGCCAGATATATCAAATTGAGCTTTTTGTTGGCAGGAGCCTCGCGCAGCTTTTGTAGCCATAGTTGGGCGGTGCGGTCTGCGTGGCGTCTACAATCCAAATAATGAGCACCGGTTTCAATAAAATTTCCTTGGAGGTTCAATATACCGATGGAACATGACCCATTGTGCGACAGTGACAATGCCTTCCTGAGTTTCATTGAGGGCAGAAAGCTTGGCTCTAACGGCATCATCGGTATATGCCATGATTATAACTGCATTTAACTAGGTTTTCAACCTGCTGCTTTGTTGCAATGACAAAGAACCAATGCCAGTGTAAGGTAACAAAATGATTGCGGAGTCCTCAGGCTGAGTTTATGGTCAGATGTAAGGGCGTAGATTAGAGCAACTTGGGTCCTCATGGGATTATAGGCTAGGGGAGAAATAGTAGTTAAACAAAGCAGCCTAAAAATCACTTGGATGAAGTTTACCAGACTGATCATTCTCCGAAGTTGCTGGTTTCGATTGTACAAGCACCGGTATATCTTACCGCCCTGAGTGGCAGAATATTAAATGCAACCTACCTAGGTAATTATTGACTTGTTTACTTGATTTTTGTTGTGATTGACTTTCATTGCAGTATTCATCAAACAGACTGATATCACATATTCTCCAACCCAGCTCTCATCATAATACAGATTCTAGAATGGCGGATCGGTTCCCTACTTTAGAAGAGTTCTCCGCGGGTTTGTCCATCGATTGAATCGGTCACTTAGCTCTCAATATCTAAACTAGCTTTCAGGTCAAACCGAGGCTGTTGACGTCGGCAGTGCTGATGCTGAAGATTTTTTGGCTCGTGAGCGTGCGGCACTAGGAGATGATGCAGACCTCTTTGCGACTCCCCATGATCATGCTGTGATTGTAGAGGATGCGGGTGAAGATCTCTTGGGAGGAGACGACAAGATACAAACACTCGTGGCTTCTGAAGAGATATCCGGATTTACATCCTCATTCCCTCCCATAGAGAGCCGGAACGAGGTGCGAGGACACTCACCCTTTTTTCCCCTGTTGGTATTTCTACGCGATGTGAACCGGAAACTGATCTACTACTCACCAAACAGCAGGTTGCACCTGGCGGTACAATTACCGGAACTGGTAGCCCTTTCCCACAAACAGGATATACGAATTACACTGAGCCAGAGGAGGAGCCTGAAGTTGTTCGGTAAGTTATTTCAATACAACACGTTGCGAACTCAGGTTTTATGTGTATCCATCTTCCGACACCCATCCTTTTGGTTTCTTTAACTCACGCTTTATGTCAATCGTTACAGGGAATGGCGTGAAAGACGAGATGCAGACCTTGCTCGCCGTGTGCAATCCTCCGCAGAGAAGAAAGCAACTACCATAAAGAAAGCCCAAGAAGATATCGATGATTTTTATGTATCCTACGGTAGCCGAGCTGATAAGGCCCGGATTCAGACCCGTTCGGAAGCCGATCAATTTCTCGCGAACCGTGAGGACACTGCCGCGGGAGGAACTAGCTGGGAGCGAATCGCCAAGCTCGTTGACATCTCTGGGAAGGGCATCAAAGGCGGAGCAAGCGGCTCAGGGAAGGAACGATTTCGCGAGCTCCTGCTCACGCTTAGGAAGGACCCGGATGCTCCAGGAGCTGGTGGGATCTGATGTCGTGTGAAGGAAGTTGACATGGTTTGTGACTATGGGCCCAGGTCCCTAGGCAATATGGACTTTATTGCGGGACTAGATCGGGCATATATACGCCTGGAGATCCAGGTAAACGACGTACTGGCTTGAGCCGACAACCTCATTGCTATGCATAACACCATTACAAACGCCTTGATTTGCAGTTACCGGACTACATAGTCTGGAATCGGAGCCGGTAACATAACTTCTACATGAGAAACTTCATTAGAATTGCGATGATGTCCTATCGTTTCTCAACGTTTCCCATGTCTTCTTCGGTGGTATTCGAGCGTTTTTTTCTTTCAAGCCTGTCTCCCTTTTTATTTTCCCTTTTCATGTTCTCTGGGACGACAGGTAAGTAGGTACTTTAGGTGCTACTGTATTATTTATTTAGCCTCTTACCACGCCTCGACGGTCGGACCCAAACATTACTAACGTTTTAATTTGTTTTATTTCTGTTTGCGATTTCTTTTAAAAGTGCAAAATTTTCTAATGTGGAAATAGAAATATACGAGGGCAAGTTTGTTGGCAGATCAATTATTCACAGTTTGTTCCAAATTATATCCTTATAATAAATCACAAGTGGGAGACTTTTATGTGCTTCTGTATACAAGTATAAGAACCGAAGAGCGACCATTAATGGATCATGCAACTCGCCAAAGAATGCCTCGACGGATTAGAGGCATGAAAATGAGACATGCAGGATGCTATATATCACGTATAAAAGGGTGGTCATGATGAAACTGAGCGTAAATCCACAAAACATGACCCCCCCCCCCCAATCAATGAAGGAAATGAATAAAAAGTGGTCTCCGGCTACTCACCTGGTTCCCCAATCTTTCCAGCCTCATTTTCCATTTTGTTTTCCGCTTCAAGCTCCTCTAATTTCTTTCTCCCTTCCTCAGTTGTTGTGTCCACTATGCCTTCCTCCACACTCAACATGCCACCTTGAGACAGCTTCTCAACGATTTCCTCGGCCTCATCGACGCTCATCTTGCCTAGGACCTTGTTAACTTCGTCTAAGGACTCAGATTCCAGCGCTCGCTGAAGGCCAGGAGGGAACGACTCGAAAATCTGTCGCGCCCCAACCACTTCGGAGTCTGAACTATCTGCTGGGGGGATATTGATGCTGATTTGAGTATTGGGATCTACGGCATGTAACTGGATCTGCTCAACGCCGGCCGGATCATTACCGGGGCTGTTGTTTTTAGATAGTTCTGTTGCACGGATCTTGATTTTGTTATAGGTATCGTTAACGTCATTCCAGAATAGTATGGCCGCTTTGTGATCCTTCATGCTAATGCTGCATACCTTTAGTTTCCAACAGAAGAGGAATATGGCAGAAGTGAGAACAAGTACCGTTGGAAGAAGAGGGAGATTCCATCACGACCAAGCGAGCGACAGTACTGCAACAGTAGGGCCTGATGCACGCATTGGCGGGCATATTCCGACCTTCCTTCCATTTGATTGTTGAATGCTTCAATTAAGAGACCATCTGTTTCCCGCTCCGCAACAATTTCAGGGTGCTCCGATATAAATTGCAGACAGGTTCTGTAGTCTCCAGTTTTGATTTTCGCAAACCTTTTGCCTAACTCGCTAGGTCGAATGGTTTCAGCATCCTCCCCGCCTTCATCTTCAATGTCGGCCTCTGTACCGGAGGAAGGTGCCGCAAAATCATCCCTTTTCGGATTCAGCAATTCCACTGCGCTCGTCTTGGTCTTGGCAGGCGGTTGTCCCTTCTGCTCCGTCTTGGGTTTTGCGACGAACGAGCTGTCAAACCCAGTGTGTATATCATCGCTGGTGATCTTGCTCTTTTCCTCCTTTTCTAGCTGAGCCAACCTTTCTAGAAGCTGTTGTTGCAGTTTTAACACCTTTTCCATATGCCCCTCTACACCTTTAATGTACGCGTTGAATCGGTGGTCGGGCTTTGATTCATCAATCTCCTTTTTCACTTGATCCACCAATGAGCTCATCATCTGCGAATATTTGAGCTGCTCTTTCTCTTGGACATGGACGCCTTCGGGGGGTGAAGGAGGTTGATCCTCATTGGGGTCTGTCGAGTCGATTAGAAACTGAAAGACGAGTTCTTCTGAGTCGCATGTCGAGTCCTCGTGCCGACGAAGCGCTTGTAGAAGCTTGTTAATGCGCACTAGCATGCCATCATTGATAATCCGTTCATATTTGAGGGTCTGGATCTCATGACGACGCTCCCAACGTTGCTGGTGGATCTGATTCTGCTTTGCCCGGATGAAGGAGCGTTTATCGACATTGGGGTGGACTTCGATGTCTGAATCGTCGGAAACCTCAAGAGCATCCCACTTTCTATAGTCAACCACCATCTCTAACGGATTTGGATGTTGGCGCGCTGCGTTCCCATAGACCAACTTCTAGAGGGGTAGCGCAGGTGGGGTTTGTCTCAGAATCTCTCGAAGCGGGGGATAGTATGATAGTTCGCAGGATCGAGGACTTGTCAGTAGTAGAGACAGCTATAGTTTATATTAGTTGATTTATTGGGGGAAATTGGAATTCCAGAAGAGTCGCACGGAGGAAGATGACATTGATATTCCCATATACCTATAATAATTATGTATCATAGTATCATACTTACCTACCATAGGTATGTAGATGATACCGATCTCGATGCCGAATCTGACAGGAAGCCGGCGGTGACAGCCAGCAGAATTCGGAATCATGGATTTTACCTATTGCTTCTGCGGTTTCGAGTAAATAAATACTACCTAATGTATATATCATAGTCGATCGGGCCCCGCTTCTTTCCGCTGCCGCTTGTTTATGATCCAAAGAGCACCTGATGCGGAGGGTATCCCTGATTCGGATATCTTGACAAGTTGAGTGGTGATGGCTTCAAGTTCCCCTTTCTGTGACGTCTGGAACCAGGCCTCCTGATTCCTGAAACCCGCACTACATCGGCTATGCGCAGCTCTAAGCTGCTGGCTACCTGGGCCCCCCAGAGGCGCATCGCTCACCAGCATAGGCAAGTCATTACTACTGGTAGTGATGGATTTCCCAAGGCTCAACGATTTGTTCCATTCTCGACTCCCGCAAAGAGATTACTATTGGGCACTCCTAGACCAATCAGAAGCTCCCTATCTTCTCGCGAAAACCCCTGGTTCTATTCTCATGCTTTGCCAGATAATGACTTTCATTGGGCTCTATCGCGACTAGGGGCGTCAGAACAGAATCGGTTTTTATCTACGACACGACCATTGCTAGATACCCAGCCGCCAGCGACTGCAGCAACCAAAGTTGACGAACACAAACCGGTCAGCCCAGAGCAGGACCAGGACGCTGAGCACCACGGCTTCCAACGGTCTGAAAAAGCGGCTCAGGCTGCACAGATTGACTTGAGTGCGAAATTGGGGAAGGATGGCCTGGGCGGCAAGAAAGCTGGTTGGCGCGAGATATGGAGGCTGCTTCAGGTAGCCCGGCCAGAAGGCAGAAAACTCGCATTAGCATTTGTCCTCCTTCTGGTGTCGTCGTCTGTAACCATGTCCATCCCATTCTCTATTGGAAAGATCATGGATATTGCGACTAAGAGCAACGGTGAAGGTGTCAATGAGCTGTTTGGTCTCAGTGTTCCCATGTTCTACGGGGCTCTGGCCGGCATTGTTGTTCTTGGTGCAGCAGCAAATTATGGCAGGATCATCCTTCTTCGAATTGTGGGGGAGAAGCTTGTTGCAAGACAACGCTCTAAGCTTTTCCGCCGCACATTTATCCAAGATGCCGAATTTTTTGATGCCAATCGAGTTGGCGACTTGATCTCCCGTCTCAGCTCCGACACGATTATCGTTGGCAAAAGCATCACCCAAAATCTTTCGGATGGCCTGCGTGCCGCCGTAAGTGGTGTCGCGGGCTTCAGCCTTATGGCATATGTTAGCCTGAAATTGTCCAGTATTCTAGCTCTGATGCTCCCTCCCGTCGGAATTGCAGCATTCTTCTACGGGCGAGCCATCCGTAATCTAAGTCGCAAAATCCAGAAGAACCTTGGAACACTCACGAAGATTGCCGAGGAGCGCCTAGGCAATGTGAGAACGAGTCAGTCCTTTGCTGCGGAGATACTCGAGGTCCACCGCTATAACAAACAGGTCCGCAAGATCTTTGACTTAGGAAAGAAGGAGTCAATTATCAGCGCTACCTTTTTTAGTTCTGTAGGTACCCCATTGCCTTCCCTTGTTCAGCTTGGTTTCCACTAGAGGCGTACATACTGATCGCTGTATAGACTAGCCTCATGGGTAACATGACTATCTTAACTCTTCTCTATGTCGGAGGAGGCCTAGTCCAGTCAGGCGGCATCACAATCGGGGAACTGACGTCTTTCTTAATGTACACTGCGTATGCAGGCTCCAGCCTTTTTGGTCTATCTAGTTTCTACTCTGAGCTGATGAAGGGAGTGGGAGCAGCTAGTCGACTGTTCGAGCTAGAGGATAGGGAACCAAAGATTTCCCCTACAAAAGGTGAAAAGGTCGAGTCTGCACATGGTCCGATCCAATTCGAGAATGTCTCATTTAGTTATCCGACCCGCCCTGCAGTCACGATTTTCAAAGGTCTGGATTTCGAAATTCCGCCAGGATCAAATATTGCTATTGTTGGGCCATCTGGGGGTGGCAAATCAACGATCGGGGCTCTTCTCCTTCGTTTCTACAACCCCAGTCAGGGAAGAATCTTGATTAGCGGCAAGGACATCAGCAAAATGAATGTAAAATCTTTGCGCAGGAAAATTGGCGTTGTCTCGCAGGAGCCTGTTCTTTTTTCGGGTACCATAGCTGAGAACATCGCCTACGGGAAGCCCGAGGCGACACGTTCGGAGATTGTTGCTGCGGCACGAAAGGCAAATTGTCAATTCATCAGTGACTTTGTAAGTTTCCAATGCGGAGCCGACTTCACATGGGCGATGGCTGACTTATTTGAAGCCGGATGGCCTCGATACACAGGTTGGGCCGCGAGGCGCACAGCTCTCCGGTGGACAGAAGCAACGAATCGCTATCGCGCGGGCCTTAATTAAGAGCCCTGATATCTTAATCCTCGACGAAGCAACCTCCGCCCTTGATGCGGAGTCTGAAACTTTGGTAAATAGCGCCCTTGCTGCCCTCCTTCGGGGTAACAATACAACAATCAGTATAGCCCATCGACTGTCAACCATCAAGCGATCTGACAGCATCATCGTCCTTGGAACCAATGGTACGGTTGCTGAGCAAGGCACATACCATGAGCTCAGCGGCCGGCCGAATGGCGCCTTCACAAGATTGATGGAGTGGCAAATGAGTGGAGGTGAAACACAGCAGCAAACAGTGAGCTCTCAGGGGCGCCCCCCATTTGAAGACCAATTGGAACGGCTTCAGAAGGATGATCCAGAGTTGGACGAGGAAGAGGACGAGGAAACTAGGAAGCAGAGCAATTGACTTGCCTAAACTTCAGGGCAAAGACGAATAGCTGTACGATACTTATCGATATCCTCACCTTTATGATATTCTGAAACGCGAGTCGGCAAACCTATTGCCTACAATTCAATTTTAGCTATGTTGAGTGGACCCCACCAACATTCTTCCATTTTTCTAAACCAAACCTCGACCCGTCCTGACCGGACTCGCTCAGAGTGATCATCTCCTATCATACACCACCTATGATATATCAATGATCTATATTAACACGCCCACAATGAGAGCAGGAGTTATCGTCTTGGCCTCGTACCAAGTTAGTATCTACTTCACGACTACTTTACTATGAGCGATGAATAGGTCTACCTTTATTTTCGCCAGACGGCGGCCATTGAATGGCTAAGAAGAAGAGTCGATTGTGGAGGACATTGGATTACCATATTTGAGGAATACCATTGTTTCCACATGGTCTCGGGGTTCTTGTCTTAGATATCATACAAGATAGAGCGGCAGCACTCCCGTGGTAGAGGAAACCGTGTATTAGTGAATTAAGACTAAAGAAATCTCTTCTCTAACTTCTATTCCCGGCTCTCATACAAAACATGTTGCATTCTTCAAGGTAGTTTTAGATTGTACGATTACCGCCTGCTGCTAGGAAGCTAGTTGTTTCTCGATGTATCATAAATTAGGAATGCATTCAAGTTGTTTGGAAACTGGTGGATGAGAACAATAATAAATTAGTACCCATGCCTATGTATGACAGGAAAAGAATGCTGAGAGTTCAAATCTCTCAGGAGCTCAGACGACAATGATCATGGCGTCTTTGCCGGACTATCAATCTTACAAGTGCGAGTCTTTGCGTCGGACCTAGATAGGGTTGTTGATCTGTATGACCTCGAGCGGCAAGCTTTGCTACTTCTAGTTTAAAACGGTTCCACCTTAATGCTCCTACATATGATATGTAGTACCTTGCCCCCAATTTGACGCTAAACCTAGAGCGTTCCTCATCAACGCTCTAGGTTTAGCGTCAACGGAACGGAAGGCCTTCTATGGATCACCCCTGGAATCTCTCTGCTGGCTCTGCTAGCTTGCAGAGGCCCGACCTTATGTAATAAGCCAAGACTATCTTGCCTCAGCTAGCTCAGGCCGCCGGGGAGTACGCTATGCCTCTTCGGACGAAGAGCCCACTGAGTAATCCCCCGCCCGCCAATCACGCCCGCCCACAACGCCTGAGAATCTGAGGTAAGGACGATCATATGCGCTACGTATGTAACCGTTGCATTTAGCATGCCGAGGTCACTGGGTCTACTCTCCAAGATACTGAGAGGTCAGCTCAATAATGAGATCTGTTCACACCAACAACAAAAAATGGTCAGGGACACCAGGTGATCCTCATTTATATACTATAGAGGCCCTTTTCATCTTGTTTGCATTTCCACTCGCCGCCCCTTACCGATTATAAGTGGTGGAAGAGTCGAGACCACCATGGATCGCATCAGGAGCCTGTTTGCATCTCGCGTCCACTACGAACCTATCGAGAATGAAGGGGACGTGGACGTGGACGGTGTTGGTGTACCAGAGGAAGATGAGGGGGAAGCGGTGCCACCTCGGACGTTTTCATGGCTGGAATACTCCATCTTTCTACTCTTAGGCATAGCTATGCTATGGGCATGGTGCGTACATCAGCTATGTACTATCATTTTGTGCTGTTTTGAAGAAGCTATTCGCTGATATGAAGACGTTGCTTTCCTTTTACACAGGAACATGTTTATGGCCGCGGCTCCATACTTCCATAACCGATTCCAGTCTCGCGAGTGGGCGGTAAAAAGCTATCAACCGTCAATCCTCTCGGTATCGACGATCACGAATCTGGCCTGCGTGCTTGTTTTGGCCAAGCGACAGGGGAATGCCCCATACCCTAGACGGATAATCCTGTCGCTTGTCATAACCATGATTACTTTTTCTCTACTAGCATTATCGACAATCTTTCTCAGGGACGTCGCTGTGGGGGTGTACTTTTTCTTCTTGATAGTCATGGTCTTTTCGGCAAGCTTCGCTACGGGGATTAGCCTGAACGCCGTGTTCGCATATGTTTCGGGGTTTGGATGTCCGCAATATACGCAAGCATTAATGGTCGGGCAGGCTGTGGCCGGCGTACTGCCATGCACCATACAGATATTATCGGTCCTTGCCATTCCAGCACAGAAAGGTGGCGCTACAAACTTGACGCAGCGGGAGTCGTCGAACTCGGCCTTTGTATACTTTATCATGTCAACGGGCGTCTCCGTTTTAACGTTGATTGCTTTCCTCTATCATTTGAAAAATCCATCTCTTGCCACGCAAAAGCTCTCGCAGGAAAGCAGTGGCATGGGACTCCACCCTCATCGCAAGAATGTTGGACTTTGGAACCTTTTTAAAAAACTTCATTGGCTGGCTCTCTCCTCCGTTGTCTGTTTCGCTGTCACAATGGCCTTTCCGGTGTTTACAGTCGAGATTGAGTCCGTCCATGATCCAGCGAATAGACCAGCACTACTAGAACCGGCTGCTTTCGTGTCTCTTGCATTTCTTGTGTGGAATACAGGCGACTTAATTGGGCGGCTCTCTTCCTTGATCCCCGGGTTCTCGCTGGTCCGGTATCCATTAGGATTGTTTATCTTTTCCGTTCTGCGTCTCATATTCATACCTCTTTATCTGCTTTGCAATGTACACGGCCGCGGAGCCGTTATCCACAGCGACTTTTTTTATCTTGCTGTCGTCCAACTTCTCTTCGGAATCACGAATGGGTATATTGGAAGTTGTTCTGTGATAAGTGCCACTCAACTAGTGCCCGCGGAGGAGAGGGAGGCTGCTGGTGGCTTTATGGGCATGACGCTTGTAGCAGGGTTATCTGTGGGCAGCCTTCTTAGTTTCTTTATTGCCGTTGCATGATATAGGTAGATAGATATAGATATAACAACTTTTGTTTTTAAGAATTTATATATATATATATACCCATCGTTCATCTTCTGTTCAAACCTTCTGTACCAGCTTTCACATTAGGACTTTACCTTACTCACTTGATCATTCAGTCAGTTTCGCGTATATATTAATTCATCAATGATATCTACAGACTACGAGGATCCAGGCCTTGCGATTTGCAAGATCGGAAACGTCGCATTTTATTAGAAGTTGCCGCGCATCTAATATGTAACCTATTCATTCTATGGATACATAATGGTCGGGTGTTTCTCAATCTTGGATGTTTCTCGGATCCCAGCGCTATCGCCTCGTCATTTAGGCGCCCCACTTAACAATAATAACTTTAACTAACGGGAGCTATTGGACGAGGTGTTGCTATGTATCAATGGATATGACGGTTCCAGTTGATGAGAATGCTTTCGTTTGATGGATCTGATCAATGTCTTAAATAAATTTATATTGCGTCTGAACAGGGTAGTCAATAGTACAACCTCAGTACAGTGCAAACCCCCGTACGTCTGGACC